>JAPTGZ010000001.1:39499197-39510804 GCA_029814645.1 Fowleria isostigma | reverse complement strand
TTCTGCATCACGGAATGCACGCAGATTTCCTCCTGAAAACGCTCGTCTAAACGCGGAATAATAAGTGAAGACGCGACGTGACTTTTGCGTCTTCTGTTAAGACCGTCTTCGTGTAAACGTAGCCTTAGATGTTTCCCTCTTCCAACACACCTGATTCAAATGATAAGCCTATAATGAAGCTCAGCAGAAGACTGATAATGACCATCAGGTGTGTTGGAAGAGGGAAATATCTAAAACAGGTAGGAGAGTAGCCCTCGAGGACCAGGGTTGATGACCCCTGGTATACACCATGTGCAAAACTGCCTGAGATAAGTGAAATATTAGAGTGGTGATATTTTGCTAAGCTCACTTTTATTAATCTTTGGTACATTTATTTGTTTATTTTTGAACCCTAATAGTTCATAAAGTTTAAATGTGAACCCCTCAGGTGCCGCAAAGCTAGCTTTATATTCATTTTGGCAGAAATCAAGTGGATTTCTACAGTGGATTTTTTAATTCCTTCTTAATTTGTTACATTTATAACTAGTTACATCACTGCATTTGCACATATAAGGGTAAGACATTTCTCTTGAGTACGCCATAGTTCTTTATCAGCAGTTGTAGTCTATACTGAAAATATGCCCAAACTTTGAGCCCATTATCTAAAATGTTAAAATGTTGAGTGTATTAATTAACATAAATCACTACACCGACCTCCAGCCTCTGAACATGTAAGAAGGGCCTGGGTAAATTTTATATTCCATGGAGATATCCCTACAACTGTGGGAATATCCCTTCTTGTCTGCACTAACCACTTTGTAGACTAATGTTTTAGCAACCTCAGACAATACAGAGAGAGTTTTGCCTTAAAACTGCATTTAAAGGAAGGGTCAATTTATTTGTCTACAGCAACGATGGAGACAAGACAGTGGTAAGTTACAATTTAGGCTAAAATGACTGAATTGTATTTTACACGGCTAGCAAAATATGTTTACATAACAGCAATTAGCATTCTGATAGACTGGTGGTGACAGCATTGAGCCCGTAGATGTAAGATATAAACTTCAGTTTGTTTTTTGCACGATGCTTTCATTTAACGACTTGGAAACATAATACTATCAGAGCTAGTAGTAAGTACATTGGATAAGTGACTGTTAGCCTTCTTGCGTTTTGTTTAACGTTATGTCTGCACAGTACTAATGCTATGCTTAGAATTAGCTTCACTCTGCATTGTGGTTTCATGGATACCACTTGTTGTGGCTTTGGTGTAATATTAGAAGTCGTGGTTCTACAGGTTCTTCTTCGCTGTCCTGGTGCTCCAGGTCAGACTGGCTCATAACTATAAGGCTGAAGGCTACAGTTTGCCATTGCTGCCATTCTTAATTATAAATGATAGTTTCCTAAAACTTTTATTATTGCTAGACCAGCATACTGTATCTTGAAAACTACAAAGATGGCTGAACGGAACAGAGCAGCACAGTCAACAACCTGGAGGGGGTGGGGTGTGAATTGGCTCTTTGCATTTCAAGGGGCAACGGTCAAAATGATCTCTCTCATGTCATTAGTCAGAAATTGGGTTGAAGATGGCCCTATAGAGTTTAATTAATGAAGAATTTAGACCCAAGCATAGCATTTACAGTATCACAGTTGAAGTGTAAACATTGTAAACAGTCAGTATGGCTAATTGTAGACTCCTGTCAGCTGTTAAGGAGCCTGATGGCTGAGGGAAAGAAAGTTCCTCTGTCTGGATGTCCTGTACTTCAGACTCCTGTACCTCCAGCCTGAGGGAAGGAGTGTGAACAGTCTGTGTTGGGGGTGGATGGGGACCTTGATGATGGTGGCAGCACTCCTGTGGATTTTGCACTGGTAGACGCTCTGCAGAGAGGGCAGGGGAGTCCTGGTGATCTTGGATGCACTCTTCTATCTCTAATCATTTGCAGTCCATGATGGTGGACCTGCCGTACCACATGGTGATGCTGCCAGTCAAGATGGACTCACCAAGACAGATTTAGAAGTTGTTGAGGATTTTTGGTGACATGGTAAACCACTTCAATCTTCTCAAGAAGTATAGCCACTGCTGAGCTTTCTTCACCAGCTGTGTGGTGTTTAGTGTCCAGGTGAGGTCCTCGCTGATATATTAGAGATTTAGAAGCTTCTATGTTCACCCTCATATGATAATCCATGATCCACCTCCTGATCAGTCTATCTGGACATCTGAACACCCAGACATCTGGACACTTGGACACCTGAACAACTGAACACTTGGACATTTGGACACCTGGATATCTGAACATTTGGACATCTAGATGGACACCTGGACTTGCCCTGGGTCAGAACCACCAGAGGAGCCAAGTTAGATTAAGGACTAAATTCTTCAATGAAACTCTTGACAGCAACTGACAGTTGGTTCTCTAGTGATCAAACATTGAACGAGTTTGTGAACATGGATGTTCTAGTCATAGTGAACACTTGTAATTTGATCTAGGCATACATGAATAAGTTACATGATATTTTTACAGGTTCAGACTAGGCCAGAGTCCATCAGAGACATCTGGTCTGTCCTGTGTGAAGGATACCACCTACAGCGCTGCCTGTTGGACAAATTCAACCACTGCCTGACATTCATACACGTGGGAACATGAACACAGATGGTAGAACAGGTCTGTCCCCTCTGTCTCCTAGTAACAGCAGCCAGAGCGTGATGTGAAAGGCTGGATAGGTTACCATGACAACACCCTCAGAGGCAGGCATAGTTCATGATCATCAGTTGTCAATCAAACCCCACAGTCTGAACTCCTGTTCTACATCCTGATATGATGTCTGTGTAGGTCCTCATTAACTTAAGTTGGGACCAACACCCACACAGACCACTTCCCCTGCAGGTTCATAAGTCCAGTTTCCCCCACCAGTTACTAGAACTGAAAAAGTCTGTTGGATGAGAGACAAAACAGTTTTTAAAGAGCTAAACCAGTTCAGTTGAACCAAGAACTACCAAGAATCCTGATGTGATGTTTATGTTGTGAACACATTGTCATTTAGTATTTTCAATTAAAAAAAAGCTACATTCAGACTCTCACTCAGGGTTAGTTCTTGTCCAGAAAATATAATGTGTCTTTAACACAAACTCGGTTTCAGAAACAGAAACGCAGCTTTAAAGTGGAACTGCATACGATTTTACCATTTTGATTCTTCTTCATTGTTTTTATAGCATTTTTCTCTATAGAGCTCCCCCTACAGTCGTAAAATCCGCCATTAACCTCTCCCTCCAACCATGTGCATTTGTTTCCAATGAAGCTGAGAAGGCAAAAATAATGATCAAATACACTACTGGAGTGGAATGGGAAACTTTAGCCAGACATTGAAGTTTTGGACATTTGTTTTCACTTCACAAAGGAGGTCGCAGAACCGGAGCTGCTCTTAAGTTCTAAGGCTAACTTAGCAGCTTGGTGCTACTGGCTGCAGATCCACATGGCCACACACCCACCCTAGCCATCCAGGCGGACAGGTCACATTGACACACCAGTTGTGGGTGCAGGGACCGGATCTAGGACCACTGACACAAGATCTAGGCTACAGGGACAGCATAGAGAAGGTGCAAATGGCAGATTCTGTCCTCAAGGTGCTAATGGGAAGGCGGAGGGCTTCTATTCTCCCCCTGGCAAGACATTTAACCACCACAATTACTTTGAAGCTGTTTAATTAAGGTAGAAATGCTGCAAAGTTCTCCTTTAAAAGGCATCACATGATCCTGAACAGAAACGGGAAGTAAGTTTTGTTATTCTTCACAAATTGGGGATTGTTGAGTTCATGAGCTGATTGGGGTTGTTCTCTTAAAACAGTGATGGTAAAGATCTATTAAGTCAAGGAACTGGGTAGATGAAACCTGAGGATGGAAATAATCAGTGACTTCTTCAAACATTCATGCATCAGTTAGCAGACAACTGTAAACATGAGCATTTTAAGAATTATTTCTCCTGCTTCTAGCTTCTGTTGCTGCTTCTTCTTGTGATATTTGACTAAAAGTGAATTTTAGAACAAGAGATAAATTTGTTTCTTCAGGTGCTTCATCTCAGGCTGACGGAGAATCACTGAACCTGAACTCACCTTCTGTGTCACCTGTGCAGATTACCCATCATGCCTCTGGTGAAGCGGATCATCGAGCCCCGATACCTGTGTCGTGGTGCTCTGCCAGATGGGGTCGCCAGTGAGCTGGAATGTGTCACCAACAGTACGCTGGCGGCCGTCATCAAACAGTTGGGAGGACTGAGTGAGTTCAACACATCACTGTGTCTGTTATGAGTCTATTCAGCCCTGTAACGCCATGGCGTCTTATTTGTTCTCAGGTCGCCATGCAGAGGACATCTTTGGTGAACTGTTCACGGAGGCCAATAGTTTCTATGTGAGGATGACCAGTCTACAGGAAAGAGTTGATGTGCTGGCCGTTAAGGTCACTCAGCTGGACTCGACAGTGGAGGAAGGTGATGACGCAAGAATACTCGCAGAGGACAGAGCCAAACAAAACATGCCACGTGTGACATGATGTTGTGTGTTTGTTGTCAGTGTCACTGCAGGACATCAACATGCGCAAGGCCTTCAGGAGCAGTACCATCCAGGACCAGCAGGTGGTGTCACGGAACTCCATCCTCAACCCGGTTCTGGAGATGTACCAGCGGTGCGACAAACCTCCACCACTCAACATCCTCACACCGTACAGGTCTGTGTGAACCAGGTCCAGAATGGACCTCTGTACAAAAGGTCTGGAACAGGTCTTTGTATACCAGATCCCATTTAGGTCTGCATGTGATTAATGTTCTGTCTCTGCTTATGTTCAGGGATGATAAGAAGGATGGTCTGAAGTTTTACACCGACCCATCGTACTTCTTCAACCTGTGGAAAGAAAAGATGCTGCAGGCGACAGAGAACAAACGCAAAGAGAAGAGACGACAGAAGGTTCACCAGTCAATCTGTTTTTCTGTCTGTCTGCCCACCTGTCTGTGGTTCATATGAATGCTTGATGTGTGTTTGCATGTTTTTGCAGGAGCAGAAGCATGTAGAGGAGTCTTCAGGTCGGGAGGTGAAGAAGGTCGGTCTCCTCAGCTCTGTTTTTCCCATTACTGTGTCGTAACCTGCTGTTCTAAAGTCTAACAAACACTTTTTTATGTTCTTCTAGGTCCGTAAGGCTCGTAACCGGCGTCAAGAGTGGAACCTCATGGCCTATGATAAGGAGCTCCGCCCAGACGCTCGATTGACACCGTCACCATATCACACATCTGATGGCTCACTGTCACCTGACAGGTAAACAGACAGTCAGCCGGGTGGGATTGTGGGTAGGAATGTTCATCACTGTTTAAATGAGGTCTTTCAATTTCACTCTCAGTTTTTAGTTTTGGTCATTTGCTTCTTCTATTCACTCATCCTCACCCCCTCTGGCTCCACCCCCTCAGGTCAGAAGACCCATCCTTCTCCAGCCCTCACCATCACGATGCCCAGGGGCATGATGGGAAGGATCACATGACCTCTGTGACTGCTGGGAGTGGTCAGACTCAGTCATTAGACCGTGCTCTCCGACCTGCGTCTGCATCCTCTGTTGTTGCCACAGCAACAGCCAGGCAACACTCATTGGGCCGCAACCAACCACATCATCACCACCACCAGGCCCCTCCCACTGGCTTAGCCAATCAGAACGGAGCACGCAGCAACACAGCCAAAGAGGCCAAGTATGAAAACAAACATGTAGAACATTTGGAAACACTGACCCGAGTCCTGTGTGACCTTTGACCTCTGTCTCCATAGTGACCACCAGATCCCTCCAGCCCCACCTCCCCCACCCCCCCTAATGCCGTCAGCTGGACAGATGACATTCAATAGTTCCTCCCACCCCACTGCAATGACAACACCGCTACATCCCACAGCCGTTCCTGGTAACCAAGGTAATGTCATGTTTATTTCAACAGCTCAATTTTAGTTTAGTTTTAGTTCAGTTTTAGTCCTATTTCAGTTCAGTCTTACCTTAGTTTTACTTCAGTTGTACTTCAGGTTTAACAGGAGTCTTATTTCAGTTTTAGTGTTGATTCAATTTTAGCTTCAGTTCAGTTTCAACTCTGTTTCAGTCGAGTTTAAATTCAGTTTTAGTCTAAGCTCAGACATAATCCTGTTGTTTAATCAGACATAACTTGCCTCCAGGTGGTGCTGCCGTCCTCTCTCGCCCCTATAGCCCATCCCCTCCCCCTCCTCCTCCAGCCAATTATGTTCCTTCCCCCTCCCGGCCTGGAGGCCAGGCCCCGCCCTCTGCTGCTGCTCCTCCATTGCCACCAGTAACAGATGGCAGGAAACCGACCGGAGCCCCTAACGTTCCAATGAATGATGCCCGCAGCGACCTGTTGGCCGCCATTCGCCGAGGTCAGTATCAAGTGGTCTTATGGGGTTCTGGTGGGTCCTGATGGTCTTATGAAGTTCTGCTGGGTCCTCCTGGTCTTATGGGGTTCTGCTGGGTCCTGATGGTCTTATGAAGTTCTGCTGGGTCCCGCTGGTCTCATGGGGCTCTGATAGGCCCTGGTGCTCTTCTGGGGTTCTGCCTGTTCTAGGTGGTCTTCTGGGGTTCTGTTGGGTACTGATGGTCTCATGGGGTTCTGCTGGGTCCTGGTTTTGGAGTTCTGCTTGGTCTTAATGTGGTTTTTTTTTGTTTTTTTTTATGACCGTGATTTCAGGGATCCAGCTCAGGAAGGTCCAGGAGCAGAGGGAGCAGGAGGAAGCAAAGAAGCGGGAGCCGACAGGAAATGATGTCGCCACCATCCTGTCGCGTCGTATCGCGGTCGAATACAGCGAATCAGAGGAGGAGTCTGAACCAGAGGACCAGGACTGGTCCGACTGAGGAGAGGTTGGGGTTTACCGTGGTCCATTACCATGGTTTCCTTTGTTTTTACTTCACCCTGTTTTTTTATGTGTGATTAAAGCGTCACTTGATGTTTATTTATTGATATTTATTGTATTTTCTATATATTGAACTCGATCATTGAACAAACAGACAAGTTGAATGATTGATCTACATCTTTTTCCATCAATTATTGATTTATGCTGTTTTTAATGATTGCTCTTCTTCATTTTAGTTTTTATTTTTCAGATATATATTATTATGCTTAAATTCAGAAATCATCTTGTTTATCTATTAATTTATTTTCATTATAGCATTTGTAAATTAATTAATCTATTTATGTTTCACTCATACTTTACTCTTGACATTATTTCTCAGAACAGATCATTCATGGAGAACCTCTGTAGTTTTTATATTTACATCTATTTTATTATTTATTTTATGGATTTCAGAGCCTCTACATACTTTTTCTTCTTTGATGCCTCAAACCATGTAGATGGCATCTTATTGGTTGGTTGCTGTGGTTACCACGCTGCTCTTTAATGTGTTGGATTTTATAGGCATCGTATCAGATGCTACTGCTGCTGCTGCTGCTACTGATGATGATGATGATGCTGATGATGTAACTCTGAAGAACTCATTCACACTTTTCAAACTGTTGATGTGAAGGTCAAGTTCTCTGATTTTCATAAAGTTAAGGGATCCGTCCTGAGCCGTGGTGGCGAAGCCCAGAACCAGATCATGTTACCGTTGGTGACGGGCTTTAGGTTTCCTCCACACGGAGTTCAGACCAGAAACCAGGTGAGGAGCAGCAGGGTCATCTGGAGGTAAGAGGTGAACCACTGCTCCTCCACATCCAGCAGAAGAAGGTGGTTCATTTGGTCTGGTGGTTCAGGCCCCAGGGCTCAGGTCACTGCCCTCAGATAACCTGAAACCGGACCTGGACCAGAACATGGACCTAGACAATTAAGATGGAACCAGGTCCAGTTAGTGGGTTTTGTCACCTGGACCTGGAGATACAGGAGACACAGAGACGGCCCATCACGCCACATAAAACAGCATTTATGATTACATATTGTTTATTACATGACTGTTGTTATTGATTATTATAATTGATTATTACTTATGAGTGATCACAGTAGATTCACCTCTGCTGTGAAGCTGCTGATGTGAAATATTGGCGTGTTGCCCTAGCGACCCCTGACTTGAACCAGTTGCTGTGTAAAGACTTTAACCTGGAGTGATGGGCGTGTCTTAGCCCCGCCTCTCTGTCCTGTGCTGTGATTGGTTGTTGTTCTTCTAATCGTGCTGTGTTCCATATCTGCATGTCATCATCGGTGGAAAAAACATGCGAATAAAGATTAAAAACTCAAAGTTTATTGATACAATCTGAACTTTACTGATAAATGACGTGAACCTGTTTGTGTTTTTAATGTTTTAATTATTTTATGTTTGAATAGAAATAAAAGATAGATTTAAACCAGTCTTCAATTATTTTACATCTCATTTATGCTTCTATTGAAAAGAATGATTAACATCAGAAATAATGTAACTGCACTGTGTGGCAAGACAAAGAGGGCCCGGGTAGGCTTTGAACTCCAGACTCCCGGGTGAAAGTCACACGTGCTAACCAGTCAGACAAAGGGATATCCCTGTGGCCAAGTAGCCAGGGCGGATGATCAGTCGGAGGCATAGCGACAGGACCGTCACTGTCACAACTGTATGAGATAAACACATTTTAATAGACAGTGAAATGTGTTCATAGAGGATTGAAGTCATTATGTGAGTGAAGAATGGACCAAAAGGTTAATTCACTGATTCACCTCCTGTTATTATAATAAAAAGTCTAAAGACAGGAACAGTTTTATTGTATGATGTGAGTTTCAGACATCAGAAAGTGCCACTGGTCCATCACCAAGAAAACCTGATGAAATCCTGCAGGCCATTTTTAGCATCAGATTTCAACTGGTTCAGGATCTGTGATGTATTTAAATAACCACATAGGAAACACTGAAACATGAAGCTCACATCTATGACACATTACAACACATGAACATATGTTTTAAGTATTCATCAACATTCAGTCTGTTTTAATGGGATTCATATCTATTGGTTTTAACAATGATCTAAATACTACATTTCTCATAATTTTAATCACATACACATGTGATATTATTACGTCATTATAAAAAATAATTACAAGTGTCTATTTGCTGCTTAGTGGAATTGTTAGTAAAATCTGTATTTATCAAGAGGAACATCAACATGATGATGTATCATGGTGCGTTTATAACCACATGTGCATTACCACGTAATATAAATATATTCATCATAGGTTCAGATGTGTTCTAGACACTAGGCACTACGTATCAATCTAGAGATTGTTACGTAGTGCTTCCACTTAAATACATGAACTTGTTGCTATCATCATATGTTTAGGTAAAATGGGATAAATGAGCTTTTACATTTTTAAAAGTCAGCAGCGTATCAGTAAACATCTTGCTCATGTTTCATACAAACATTCTTCATGTGATCAGGGACAGATAAACAGATGCATCCTCACTGGTTAGATGGACATGTTCAGAGCATCATCATCCTCAGACTGTTTTGCACTTAATATCAAACTCATAAACTTCATGAACAACTGTAATATAAAACAAAAACTCAGTGACAAATGGTTTCATTTAAGCGCAGTATTATGGATGAGTTTACCTGAACGAATGATGAGGTTAAAGCAGCGTATGACTTTTAACACAAATTTTATTCATATTTGTAAAACCTGAGTGATATCCTTATTATCATTAATCCATTAGTCTTTTCGTGCTTAGGCACTTCCCTCATGGTGAACAACTTTGAAGAGGACTCCATCATAAACACAGTCTGCTTCTTTACATAACTCAAAATGTCACTCGGGCTTTTTTGGAAATTTTGCTGTGAAGTGCATTGTGGGAAGCAAAAGTGGTTTCTCTCAGAATCAGAAAAAAAAAAATGAGACAGATTGCTACAATGTAAATGTATACAGTCCACCAGGGTCGTTTTAAAGAATGAGTCTCATCATTGGATGGAGGCAAAGGCCACATTTGGGTTAAACACTCACAAAGAGACAAATATGTGGCTGCGTGGAATTCCCATTCCCATAATGCACTTCATGACAAAATTTCAGATAAGGCCTGAGTGACATTTCACTTTGTTATATAAACAAAACTGTGTTTATGATGGAGTCATCCTCAAAGTTCTCCACTGTGAGGGAAGGGATTCAGGTGCATTAGCACAGAAAGGCTAATGCATTTATGATAATTAGGCTATAACTGGGGTTTTACAAACCTGAAAAACAATTTGTAATGAGTCATATACTGCTTTAAAACATTTAAAGGTTAAATTCTACTCATGTTGCTTTGTCCTGAAACACCTCAGTTTATCTCAGACTTCTCTGTGTGATGAGTGTCTCGCATTTAAGGACAAATCTCCTGAGTTCTGTTCATATTATATAGATTATTGGTTATTGTATGATTATTATCTGTTGTAAATGTATGAATTTAAGGATAAAGTCTGAGGTTGATTTTTTTCTCCAAATGGTGAAACATCTACAGGTTTTCAGGCTCAGCACCACTGAGCATTTCGTATCCATGGAAACCTGGTCTCATCTGTAGTGTTTGGTGTTGTCCTGAGGGGGGTAGCACAGTTTCTCAGAGCGGTTTTAATATAAAGAAGAAGAAGAAGAAGAAGAAGAACCGTTGAACTCCAAACAGGAAACACATGAAGGAGAGGAGACGCAGACTGAGCGATTGAAACAGACTTAGTAGCTGAAGCAGGAGAAGTTGAACCTGAAGGCTGAACCGGGTTCATACGTTTTAACGGGTTTTTACCTGGACATCTCGGTGTTGGACGGCAGAGGGCGCTGTGACTGTTCACCGGGGTGGACTGGTCAAAAGTTTAACGGTGAGGAATGCACAAGAGTACACACAACTCACCGACATCCCGCCGTGTGTTTTAGTCCAGGGGGTTGTTAACCTTTTTGACCACTGGGCCCAATTTTCTCATTACAAACTGTAAAATATTATGACATATTTGAATTGATCTGAGTTTTGGTTTGATTTGTATTCAATAACTAAATCAGGTCCATTTAAAAGTTTAACAAGTTAAACCCTTGTGAAATAAATCATATAATGCACTGTAATTATTTATTTTGTTTATTATTATTTATTTGTTTGTTTCAGGCAGAAGAAGAACAAAACGTTTTAAGTGTTCAAAAAACTAGATAATAGAATAAATAAAATAAAATAATTAAGACAATATAGTAATGTCCATGTACATTAGTTATAACAAAATGCATTCAATATATACTGCTCAAAAAGAAGTGGGAAGAAGAAACGTATGAAATCCCACCACCATCTCACAGTTACACAACTTAACACATTTTAATCTCAAAGACATTTATTTATCTTGTATGTAAACCTGCAACAAGACACCAAACAGTCAGCAGTTATCAGAATAAATCAAATTACTAAAAGAACAAATATACAGGTGCTGCTCATAAAATTAAAATATCATGAAAAAGTTCAATATTTTTTGTCACTCATTTCAGAAAGGTAAACCCATATTTTATATGGACTCATTACACATAGAGTGAACTATTTCAAGCCTTTATTTCTTAAAATTTTAGTGATTATGGGTTACAGAACATTCATTCATTCATTTTCCAAACCCGCTTTATCCTCATTAGGGTCACGGGGGTCGCATGGAGCCTATCCCAGCTA
>JAPTGZ010000001.1:39481306-39491803 GCA_029814645.1 Fowleria isostigma | reverse complement strand
TATTTCCCCCTTCCAGCACACCTGGTTCATTAATGTTCAGCTCATCATCCAGCTCTGCAGAAGACTGATAATGACCGTCAGGCGTGCTGGAAGAGGGAAATATCTAAAACATGCAGGACACCGGCCCTCGAGGATCTGAGTTTGACACCCCTGAGCTAGACGGTCAGTGGATTATAACACTGATGAATGATGTGCACAGTGCTCATTAATGGACATTTATAAACATACCAGTGTTAGACAAACACACCTGTTAACTTACACCTGTAGTCCACTGACATGATGTTATAAATGCAGGGATAGTCAAGTGTGTGTGTGAAATTAGAAGCTGTAGAACTGAGAGATTTACAGCTGTCATCATCTGGATATTTGGCCTTTTCAAGCTTTCAGAGATCCCAAACATTAGAAAATGACATGGTTAGATGAACTGTGTCTGAATCTTTCTTTGATAGTGTCTGTAAGAGGAGGAGAGGAGCATGTTGTTTCAGACTTTAGACAAGGGGCTCAGGGCCTCAGATGGACTGACTGGTGGACTTTGTACTAGTGCATTATGGGAATATTTCACTGATATGCTGCTAAGCCTGGGAGATCTCAGATTTAGTTTGTTAAACGAAAAATAAACATGCTGAACAGCATTTAAACAAAGTTAGGTGTAGGTGTTTGTATGATTTAAAATTTGACAAGATTTTAATTTTTACTGCAAACGAATATCTACTCCAAATATCAGTTATTGGCCTTCATGATTACTAATAATTGGTATCGCCTTGAAAAATCAATATTAGTCAACCTAATTAATATACACCATATCGATGAGCTTGACCTTTGACCTCACGTTCACATACAGTTGAGATCAAAATTATTAGCCTCCGTTATGAAATGGCACACAACTCTGGATTTTTCCATGGAAATGACCATTAACAAGTGTTTATAGTGTATTTATTTCCAAAATAACAAAGAAAAATGTCAACTAAGTTTGATAAAGATATTTTATTGATACACTGATTTAAAATAAGAAAACGCAAAAAAATGAGGCATCCAAAATTATTAGCCCCCTGGCCATTAATAAGTCAATAGTGTACCCATTCTAAGCCACGACTGACAACAACTGCAAAGTATTTCTGTAGTCGGTTGGCACAGGTCTCCTGAAGGATTTTGGCCCATTCATCCTTTGTAAATTGTACTGGCTGGTCTAAATTGCATGGTGTCTGAGCATGGACATACACTTCAAGCACCCGCCACAGATTCTCCATAGGATTGAGGTCTGGACTCTGCGGGGGACAGTCCAAGACCTTGGCTTGGGTATTCTTCAGGAACTGTTGGACCAATGTTGATTTATGTTTTCAGTCATTGTCTTGTTGAACAACCCATTGATGACCTAAGGCTAGACTATCAGCAGATTTCTGCAGATTATTGCACAAAATTTCTAAATAATTCTTTTTATATGATGTCAAGCACCTGAACAAGGCTCCCTGTACCTGAGGATGAACAACAGCCCCACAGCATGATGGTCCACCACCATGTTGAACTGCGGGGACTGTGTTTTTAGGGTTGAAGGTCTCTCCATTTCTTCAAACTTAAGCAACATCCATGCGCCCAAACAGTTCCAGTTTAGTCCAGTTAAACTCATTTTTACCTTTCAGTGGTACCTGTGAACATTTGAAAGGTAAAGATGAGTTTTGGAAATCTGCGCTTTGGTCTGATGAGACCGTTTGGACACATGGATATTGCATATGTTTGGTGAAGAAATGGAAAAGCCTGCCCTAAGAACACAGTCCCCACAGACCATCATGCTGTGGAGCTGTTGTTCATCCTCAAGTATAAGGAGCCTTGTTCAGGTGCTTGGCATCATGAGAAAATGTAATTATTTTGAAATTTTGTGTGATAACTTGCAGGAATCTGCTGGTAGTCTAGCCTTAGGTCATCACTGGGTCTTTCAACACGACAATGACTTAACGCTTGGCGATATGGCCTCTAACCAATATCTCGATATATTTAGGTTATATCAGGATATACAATGTATATATCTCAATATTTTTGAAATATTCTATACATCATTGTGTAAATGTTAAATTCAACTCTTTTAATGCATGACATTAAATATTCTGCAGAGATAAGTGTTGGTGGGTTGATGAAGGATAAAGTTTTAAAAGTGTAAGTGATGATGGAATAAACGGAAGATACAAAGACATCTGTCAGAGGATTTAATTATTTATTTATAAATATTTCATTTTTGTTTTTCTGACAAAGGCTGTGAAATTTTCACAAACCCCTTCAACTGCATAGATTGGATACTTCACACCTTTCCCACAGTGTTACATTCACCACGGTCCTTTATTTCAGTATGAATGGGTGTTACGGGGTCCAAACAGTAGGTGGCGATGTGGAAGAAATTCTGTCACTATCCAACAAACCTGGGAGTCAGAAGAAGACCAACAGGAAACACTTTTCTAGCTGTTAGCTTGTCTGAGGCTAAGTGTGAAAACAGCCTTCATTGTCTCTGATATATAGACTAGTGGTTCGGTAAGTCGAGCCCATACCACACAGATCCGAGGTTTTTACAGGAGAAACAACAGGAGTTTGTTTATCGCTCTAGTTACGACGTCACCCCCATTATCAGAGTCATGAACAGACGGAGTGTCCGGTGTAGTGTCCATGATCCGGGACACGGACCGCCAACACACACACACACACCTGGACCGAACCGGAGCCCAGCTGGGAAGGGGCGGGGTGGGTTGTGCTCTGATACGGAGAGAGGCGGAGTACCCAGCTGAGTAAGAGGCAGACAAGGCATGGGAAGGAGGAGCGGCGCAAGGAATATTTGACCCCAAAATAATTTATATCGATATAAACCATGTAGTTTATTTTATATCAAATTTTAAAAATTCTCGATATATTTCAAAATAACGAGATATCGCTCAGCCCTACAATGACACAAAGCATACATGAACATTAGTCCAACAGTTCCTGAAGGATACCAAAACCAAGGTCTTGGGCTGTCCCCTGCAGAGCCCAGACCTCAAGCCTGTGGAGAATTTGTGGCCGGTGCTCAAAGTGAATGTCCATGCTTGGAAACCATGCAATCTGGATCAGCTTGAACAGTATGAAATGGAAGAATGGGCCAAAATCCCTCAGGAGACCTGTACCAACCTACACAGGAGATCAAAATTAGAGAACAATTTATAAGCAATTGATTTTTTTTCTGAAATAATGTCATTTTCACTGCTCAACAGTTTAAGGACTTTTTTTGTGGCTACACCATGCTACTAGAACACTTAATTACAAAATAATTAAGGCATTTCAACAAAAAACATTATTTTGCAGAAAACACACTGATCAAAATTGGAGAACCACAATGACTGTAGCATGGAAAAAGATTACAAATCTTCTGAAGGCTCCAACAGTCAATTAGTAGGAAGTGTCCAGGCCTCTGCTTTGAATGACTTCAGCACATCTGAACCACAGGACATCACTAGTCTCTCACACTGCTCTGCTGTGATTTTGGTCCACTCTTCTTCCAGTCTCTTCCACAGTTTGACTATAGTGGGTTTCTTGGCCAGAACTTTGTCGCCAAGGATTTTCCAGAGGTTCTCTACTGGGTTTAGATCAGGACTCTAGGCAGGCCATGTCATTATTTCAATGTTTTCAGTTTCAAGGAACTGCTTTACCCATTTTGCTGTGTGACAGCGAGCATTGTCCTGCATGAACACTGCAGCCTGATTGGGTGATGAATGCAGGGAAGGATTCATGTTGTTGAAGAAGGTTCTGGTAAACATTTGCATTCACTCTGCCATGTAGCTGAATCAGAGGCCCAACTCCTGCTGCAGAAAACATGCCCCAAACCATGACACTTCCTCCTCCACCTTTCACTGACCTCTTTACACACGTTGGATTCAGTCTTTCCCCAGTTTGTCACCGAACATAACGTTTCCCATCCGACCCAAATAAATTAAACTGTCTTTCATCACTGACGTGAACTTTGGACCAGTACTCCTCTGTCCACACAACATGCTCCTCAGCAAAGGTTAGTCTAGCCTTTTGATTCTTTCTGCTAATGAGAGGTTTGGTCACTGCAGAGTGAGCTTTCACTCCAAATGCTCTTAAACGTCCAGACACTGTATGACCAGACAGATCCTTACCCTGTTCAGTGCTGAACTGGTGAGCAATTCCAGCTGCAGTGTTGAAACAATTGCCCATTGAGACCCTCCGCAGTATTCTGTCCCCTCTTGTATTGGTCTTCCATGGACAACCAGCCTTCTTGGGGAACTTGAGTGAGTTTGTGACGTTGTAAAGATGCAATATTCTTGAAATCACAGATTTGGAACGACCATCTTGTCTTGCTATGGCTGATAGGGTCATTCCTTTGGCCTTCATCTGGACAACCTGCTGCTGGAGGCTTTTAGTCACTTTAGAACGGCCCACCATCTTGCAGCGAAACTGGAAGTTAGGCTGAAGTTAAATAGGGGTTGTCAGTTAATCAAGGAAATTAATATCAGGTGAAGATTAACTCCAATAACTGGGAGGTATCTGAAAGTGTTTACTAATTTTGATCAGTGTGTTTTCTGCAAAATAATGTTTTTTGTTGAAATGCCTTAGTTATCTTGTGAAAAAGTGTTCTAGTGGCATGGTATAGCCATAACAAAAAGTTTTTCAACTGTTGAGCAGTGAAGATGACATTATTTCAGAAAAAGTCAATTCTCTGTCTCTAATGTTGATCTCCAGTTTAGTAAAGAAGTACTCAAGAAGTTGTTGTCAGTTGTGGCTCAGAAAGGCTACACTATTGACTATAAATGGCATAATTTTTGATGCATTATTTTTGCCTTTTTTTGTTTTAAATCAGTGTATCAATAAAACATCTTAATCAAACAGTGGACATTTGTCTTTGTTATTTTGAACATAAATACACTATATGAATACTCGTTAATGGTCATTTCCATGGAGAAATCAAGAGTTTTGTTTCATTTTATAAGGGGGCTAATAATTTTGACCTCAACTGCATTAAACCTGAAAGATTTATAGTCATTGTTGAATAAAATATGTGAGTTTGCTTTAATAGTGTGATGTGTTTGTTCAGATGGCAAGTACTGTAAATGATAAAAGGCACTAAACTGACCTGGAACCAGAGCTCTGAGTTTCACAACTCAGGATTTTGAATCTCAGGCTTCAGGGTTGGATCTAGATCAGCATCTGATCCTAGAGGTTTACGTGTTGTCAGTGAGTTCACTGTTCACATTAATCTTTTAATAAGACTCAATTTTCTTTCAAGTCTTCATTGCATGATGACCTGAAGAAATGACCGCTGATTCCTGACCCAGAGGACAGTGAGGCAGTTGGGTCAGGTTTTTAGGGTGTTGTGGTTTGATACGTTTCAGGTTCGCCTAGAACCAAAGGGGAAATATTACAATGCCTTCATCCAGGAGGTTGGAACGCACCCGTCAGCTGTGACTGTGTTTATCGAGGAGCTTGGAGAGAAGTATGAGATGGACTGATGAAGCCTCATATGCAGTCCTTCACCTGGACTCACCTGAACCTGTGTATGCTTTTCAGACACCTGGTTCCCCTAACTGATCTCAAACCAGTGAATCCAGTTCCAGCCTGGAACGTCGCAGCTCCGACAAGGAAAGGTGACCTAGGTGAGTTTAACCCTCCCCCCAACCTGTAATTATCTCCACCTACATCAGTTATTTTGCACTTTAAACCCATGTAGAAACGATGACAGATGGAGATGATCTCACATTTCCTTTAACATAACCAGATATCTCCGTCTACTCCTATTCCTCAGATCCAGACTCACGTGGTCCGCGTCATCACCGCCATCGTTACTTCAGGAAGTCTCGGGGCAGTAGTGGGGTGAAGGGGGCAGAGCTGCTGATGCCTCCATCCTCTTCATATGGAGGTCCTGCACCCTCTGTCTTACCTCCCCGCTTCCAGCCAGCAGGTCATCCACGACCGCCGCCACCACCATCACCAGGAGCCCTGGCCTATGACCCCTACGGCCCCCCCCATCACCACCCACCCACGACCAGACCACCCCGCTACGGCGCCAACAGGTGGGACCAACTTGTATATGGGATCACCTGATGAGGTCAAATGTCACACTAGTATCTGGTCGACTGGACCAATATGAGTAAACTTATAGTAAACAGTAGAGTAAACAGTAACATTCTGGGTTCATTATCATCAACAAAAACTAAAAAAAAAACCCAACAAAAAACGACTTTCATTAAGTGATATCTAGTCGCAGGGTGTAGTGCATTCAGGTGTCCTGGTGTTAGTGTAAAGTCTTTTCATGTGGTTGAACCTTACAGGTACAGGTTTAGATGAGCCCTTTGTGATAAGTAAACAAATAAACTGGTGTGTTTATTTGTCACTGATACTGAAGAAAACCTCTTTCTGGTTCTTTTTATGGGTATGTCTACCTCTCTGATGGATTCTTGTCAGAAGCTCCACTCGTTTCCTGAACCGTCACCTGATTGGTCCTCAGCTGACTTACTACCACCCTGGCAGAAGATATTACCATGACTATGAGAACTACGCCTTCAGGTCTAGGTGAGCCACAGCCTTCTCCTGTGATGTCTGACATGGGGTGATGTAAAGAATATAATAAGACTGCAAAGATGGCAAAAGTACTCGCATTCTCTACTTAAGTAGAAGTACAGCTACTTGTGTGGAAAAAATACTCTTATAAAAGTAGAAATACTGGTTCAAATCCTTTTTACTTAAGTAAAAGTAAAAAAGTACAACTTCTTAATTGTAGTAAAGTACAAAAGTAAAAGTGCATTTTTGCCATAAATGAAACAATATTTATTTAACCAGGTAAAATCATGAAAGTTTCCATTTTCTAATTCCGCAGTGAATGGTACAGTCCTGCACCAGTTCAAGTACCTGACAGGTAACCCGCAAAGACATGCAGGGACGGGTTAAAAAAAAATTACAAGAATTTTCGCGGGTACGGGCACATCTGTTTAGTTTGAAAAAGTAATGAGCCTATTCTGAGAATGCAAGGAGTATAAATTATAGATATTTATGAAAAAATGTAGGGAGTAAAAGTAAAAAGTTGCCAGAAAAATAAATACTCAAGTACAAATACCTAAAAAATCTACCTAATTACAGTAATGAAGTACTTATAATTCATTACTTCCCACCTTTGCAAAATTGATGGTCAGACTGACACTGAATATGTCTCAGACTCTTTGTTTGGACCTGGTTCCCTCTGTGACGTGGAACTATGGGCATATTTATGTCCTCTCATCTTCATCCATGACAAAAAAATAAACCAAGTTCAGGAGAAGTTTTTTTTTTTTTTTTTCTGCCACTGACGATATTTTCAGATGGTTCTTCATTTTTGCAGATGTTTAATCTGCTGGTTTTTCATTTTGTTTCAGGCGTAGCCGTCGCCATTTGGCAGCTCTGAATAAAGACTGTGCATTTGGTTTCCCTGGTGACGGTGTTGATGAATCAGCCGATCTGGAATCAGCGATGGCCTTCTACCAACTGGACGACGGAGGAGAGGCAGTATTTCCTCCTCTGACGGTCAGAAACACAGGGAGATCTTTATGAGCTGATGGTTTGAAGGTTTAGTGCACTGACATCATCTGGCTCCTCCCACAGGGTTCTACAATTGCTCCGCCTCCTGCCATGGGAGCCCCACATCCCCCTGCTGGCTCCACCTACAGAGTGCAGCGGAGCTCTGGAACTCTGCCCCCTGCACCTGCACCTGGAAACACACCTGTGTGTTCATCAGAGGAGGAGCAGGGGGAGACGAGCACCGTGGAGGACCAGGGTAATGGTTCATCATCCATAATGCATAATATCAACAGGTAATCAGTATGATCAACAAGTGAGCACGGTGTTTCTGTCCACAGGTGAGTATGCAGAGGATTTCATCTACTCGTCTCAGGGTGAGTCACACAGCAGCTGTCCTATCACACTCCTGCACAGGGGTCATGTGACCTGATAAAATGGACCTGTTTCAGATCAGAGCTACCAGACATCTGGAGTTTACTCGACTGCAGACCCCACCCCCAAACAGGTACCACACCTGAGGCTCATTTGACTGGATTGATGACACGATGTTTACATCTGGACAGGTGACTCTAATTTGGTTTGTCTCTTATTCTGAAAGGATGAACAGGAAGGAGGTGGTGCTGATTCTCCACCGAGGGATGTGAACTTCAACTACACACAACAGGTGCAGAAAAAGCACCTGACACACACCTGGACCAGCTCCACACCGGGTCCTGAGGAAACTCACTAGTGTGTTTATTTTTACAGGTGGTGAAGCCACTGAATGTCATCTGTTCATCACCTTCCTCCTCCTCATCACCCTCATCTTCATCTTCCCATGTTCCTGCAGTGGCTCACCTGACATCTGCACATGCACCGCCACGTTCAGGTTGTAATCTATATCATACTGGAAGGATTCTCAGTTCTGAGAAATTGAAACCTTTTTACCTGGCAAATTTGGTACCTACAGTTGAGGAATAATCCCATCTCAACATTAAATATCTCACCAATTTGATAGGACCAATATTTTGGGAGATATTGGTAAATTTGGAATATAATAGCCTTACAATCACATTGCTGAGTTGACCAGAAGCGCAGTACCCCGCTATATGAGGGGAAATTAATTTAAAAACAGGAATGACGCATTTACTAACATCAGCTCCTAGATATCGGTATTAATATGACCCATGGGTTGATGAACTAGTGTACTATAATATGGCCGATGGCCACTAGATGATGGTGTCATGTTTTTTGTTTTTAATTGTCTAGTCAGTGACCTGGTCGAGTAGAATTTAGATATTTTTTCAGACTTGATACTGTTGAGTCAAATATCTCCTTTTGTTTTGTCTCCACCAATGAGATTCAGTTAAAAGATGTTCAAAGATCTTCATCAGGTAAAATTGACCATTTTCTAGACGAAGCTAATCCTTACCATTTGCCCACTTCAGACCTTTTGCACTTTCTTAGCTCCACCCCTTTTTCTCAAGTGTGAGCACTTCTGCCAGTTCAGTGCCAATATGATGATGGTGTTTCAGAAAGATAAGCAGTTTTGGACGCATCATTGAAACCAAATTAATTCTTGTTCTGTCCAAGTTACTCAGTGGAACTCAAAAAAATCTGTGTTCGATATTAGTTGTGGGTTAAGTTGCCTATTACGTATGTGGACTTGGTGTTTCAGCTGTGTGCTTCACCTACACCCATCTACCTGGGCCAATGGGCTCATCAAGGACTCTGAGCTGCTTGTCAGATTTATCACCTATTCTTATGCTCTGTTGCATCTCTGTAGTTGCCATGCCAATCCCAGCAGCCTCTCCCTGGTTGGTTAATGAACTGGGTGAACCTGTCTGTTCAGTGATGTCTCCGCCTCCTTACTCCTATGACCCCAATGGCAGCGACTTACCCAGAGGTCAGAGGTCATTGAACTTTAAGTCGAAGTTTGACTCTGGATTAATCAGCTGATTGGTTATTGATCTGTGTGTTCAGATTACAGAGTCCTCCAGTATTACTACAACCTCGGAGTCCAGGTAAGTTCACCTGTTAATTTATGAAACGGTGACATCATTCAAATGAAAAGGTAAAACATTTAACTAGTTTTAGTGGATATATTGGTGTGACCTACATCTATGTGATCAATTATACTCTTCCCTTCATCTTCATCCTTGTGAATGACATTGTGTCACTGAGGTCATGTCGTATTCATTGTTGTTCAATGACCCCAAGCAGATTACCTTACCTTACCATATCATGCTAAACTCTGCCCTTTAAAATGTATCCCTGATCCTTATCAGGTGTTTCCCGTCCTCTGTCTCCTCAGTGGTATCATCAGACCTGTTGGCAGCAGCCATACTCCAGTGCCCCCCCAGAGACCCCCTACTCCTACCAGCACTACCCCCCCTATGTGAGCCAGGATACCACCCTACATGGTGAGAACAACCTCTGATTGGCCCATGTGCTGCCTGTAAAAACAAACAACCAGTAACAAACTGTTTTTTCCAACAGCCCCTCAGGGGTACTCTGATGCTGGCCGAGGCCCCCACCAGCCCCCCTCCTCCTACCCAGAATCCTCCAGGGCAGACGGACAGACAGACAACGGTGGTCGGTGCATTTTAAACACACACATTATTAGATAAATTGAATTTCTCTTTCACAGAGGAAAAACTATTGGATTACATCACTATGGACATGTTGAATGTTATTTACATCCAGCAGTCCCACACATGCACAGTAAGCTGGAGGGCAAAAGCATCACTCCCATCAATACATAACTTAGCAAAACAACCACTGTCGTCATTCTTGTAGAAACATCTGCTCAAAAAGTAAAATAAAATAGATGAGTATGACTAGTTTAGATCACCTTTGTGCTGATGATCATGAAAGGTATGACACAAAGCTAACTCTATTTAGTAGTGATGTAGTTCTCGAGACCGGTCTTGGTCTTGAGACCGGTCTCGAGACCAGTTTGTTGTGGTCTCGGTCTTGTCACGGACTCAAGTCATG
>JAPTGZ010000001.1:39438874-39449697 GCA_029814645.1 Fowleria isostigma | reverse complement strand
TCTCTCTGTGAAGCAGGGTGGAGTTACCCCTCTGTCTCTGGGTTGAGTTACCTCGCTTTGGAACACGGAAAACTCAGTTTCCCACATTTCAGGGTTGATAGTTTTCAATAACTCTGCTATGTGAAACGGACCCATTATTTCAGAAATAATCAACTGTTTATGAATTGTTCTCTAATTTTGATCTCCACTGTGTATATTTTCAATATTTCTCTAGGACAGTTGAAAGAACACATTGGTGTAACCTAGCCCAAAATCTCAACATTGAACACTGAATGAAAAATCAGTGTTTTTGTTTGCAATGTCTTGCCTTAAAATTAGAGCTGATCAGTGAAACTGGGATGATGGAGAAGATCAGATTTAACAACAAACACCAGCTCATCTTCGAGCAGTTTGTTTAGGTCCATGTTTATGGCCTTTTTCATGTGAATTTCATGTTCGTTAGAGTTCCACTTTCAGGGGAAAAAAAGGTTAATCTCATTCATCATGGATTTATTAGGTTTTTATTCCAAACACTTATATTTTTAACCTTTAAAAACCAACCATCAGTTGATCTCTGAAAATATGAGTGAACCGAGTCTTAACTACAGTGTAATTCAGCCTCTGTTTGTGTGAATGTGTATTTGTTTATTATGGTGTTTGAATGTCCACCTGCTTCCTCCACGGCGCTCCTCATCTCTGCTGAACTCATTGTTCCAGAGTTGTCGACATCTTTTTCCCGGTAAATTTTCTGTCAAACAAAGCATTAATACACATGAAAAACATGAGATTCATTCATGAGGAGTTTGTCCTAAAAGAGGCACCACAAGAGAGGTCAGTCCAGTGTAATGCTGTGTTCAAGTCACATACTGTCCTTTTAATTATCAGTTTCCACTGTAACTTCATTCTGTCTATTTAATAGTTTGTTCAAAAACAGAATTTGAACAAACATGATTTCATTCTTTATTCTGTCCCCATTAAAGCATATTTGTCAATCTGATATTTCCATTAAAACTTGCCACTTCTGTTATAGAAACCACCTGTCAGATTATCATAGTAACAGATCCTTGAACTCACCAGGTAGGATTCGATCTTTGTCCAGAGGATCTTGAATTCCACCAGACCCAGTTTCCCACTGCCATCTTTCTGTGTGGTGTTCAGGCACCAAAACGCAGACATGAATTACATCAGAACCAAAACAGAAAACTCCAAAACCACGGTTAAGTCTTTGTTTTTTTTTAAATAAAATTAAATGTTCTTCTAGAATTGACCATTATTCAAATCTTATTTTTTTTCTAATTATTTTAAATCAAGATGTAAAAGGACGTCTTTCTCTTAACTGGTTAACTTGAGTTTGTTTTTTCATGTACATTTACTACTTCAGTCTCAGAACGTTCTAGTTTATCCTGTTGTCAGTTGCTCTTGGTGGAAGGTGTATCTTTATCTATATTCCATCGCTCACATCTCAGGTCTTCATCATCTTTTCTCTAGAACGTCCCTAATTCTCTGTTGTAGGAATATTTGTTTCAGGGAGGTGTTTTTTTTCACCCATGGAAGGATACGTCCAGCATGTTGACCATGTTGCGACATGTTCCCAGGCTGAATCCATCCGTCTTGATGTCAGATCCTGTTCACGAGGAGCAGAGGTCACATGATGCCACTTCCAAGAATAATAAATATCTCACCTGAGCAGGTGTTTGTTCTTACGTTTTGCCACAACTCTGTTGAGAATCTTCTGCAGCTCAAAGACGCAGATCTCGGCGTCCTGGAGAGTGAAGGTCAGTGAGTTCACATCTATCAGCACAGATCAGTGATCAATACTCAGAAGAATAATAATGATCAGCTCACCCGTCCAGCCAGCTGACTGAATAGAGACCGGAAACGGTCGTCAATGTCGTCTTCATCAACTTCAATCTGATGACAAACAAAAGACACTGTGCTGGTTTATGACCTTTGACCCTGAGTTTACGTAAATTACTTGCAGCCAATGAAATAGTTTCTGACCTTTTCCACGTTGCACTCGACAGGATCATCCAGTTCTCTGAATATCAGACACAGAGTTACAACACAATACAAAACATAACCTGCTGTGCACTTTTATACCCCTTGGCCAGATATAGTGTGATTCTATTTAAAGTTACTGGCCAATAATTTAGATTGTCTTTGTGTAAAACTTATTACATACATATTTATATTTGAAAATACTCAGATATTGTAACTGCACAAGGAAGGTTCAAGCAAACGTGTCACCCCAACAAATCAAGCCATGCCAAGATGCATACATGGTATAAATTAGATGGCCATGTCTCTATTTGACCTTGAAAAAATAGGTCAAGGTCACCCATTTTTCAATAGGCTTCTGCTCCGCACCAAGATGCATTCACAGTATACATTTGGTGCAGATATCTCAAAGAAGTCTTCAGATAATGCGATTACATCATTGAATGGACAGATGACAAAATGATTATAATACCCCTTCTGCCAGAAGTTCACCGAGGGCTAAAAACAGTACGACAGCAGCTCCTCTGACATCCACCAGAGGCCGGTCAGTACCACCTGCTGTCTACAGACACTGACCTGACATTGGTCCTGTTCTCACCAACATCACTTTAAAGCTGCAAATGACTTTCATCACCAATTTTTCATCACATCTGTAAAACCTGAGTCATAGCATAAGTATCACAAAACAGTAAGTCTTTCTAAGGTGTCGGCACACGCACACACAAAGACCCTGACTGAATGGACATACACAAATGCACACATACTCTTCCCGTCCTGGACCCCCTCCCCCCCCCTCACTTCCATCAGACATGGAGCTGGCTGGGGACGCCTATGCTGTGTGCAACGCTCCTCGGTTGATGACGTGTCACTCCCCTGCCCCAATTCTCCCTTACCTATTCACCATGTGCAATGTTCTGTCTTTAAATGTGTCTTTTTGTGCTTAACGCAGAGGTGTTTTTTCCAATACCACACTGTACACCCCACCCCACCCCACTCCCCTGTGGGTGCAAAGTGATGTTGTCTGTTTTTCTCTTTATTCTTGTGTTTATCCTTTTCCTTTTAAATAAGACAAGCGCACCACCCCAGTGGTGATTCGGCAGTTCAACCGATTCCTGTACTCCCCTGTAATGTACTGTCTTTATGTTTTCTTGAACAGGTGAAACTGGAACAAAATTTCATTGCCCTGAAATATGTACAATGATAATAAAGTTCATCTTGAATCTTGATTATGCACTTTAATCTCTTCCCTCACGGTGAACAATTTCAAAGTATACTCCACCATAAACAAGTCTACGTGTTTACATACCTAGCCGGTAGGTCATTCAAGCATTTCTGGAAATTTGTTGCGGCGTTGCATTGTAGGAAGTGTTGTTTCACACAGACAGAACTTGACAGCTTTCGCTTGGTCTGCTTTTTGTATTGCTGCTACACTACTCACAATGCAACGCTGCAAGAAATTTCCAGAAATGCCCAAGTGAGAGATTAAGAGATTAAGGTGCATAATCACAGAAAGACATGGACTAATGATATTTAGGCTTTGACTCATGTTTTACAAATTTAATTTAAAAATTGGTGACCAAAGTCATACGCAGCTTCAATGCACGTTTAACACACGTTGCTTTTCTGTATATAACTGGATCTCTCCACATCCTGCCCCTGATCAATCATCTCAATCCTTAAACTGTCAGCTGGAGTATTTGACAATAATGTTCTTGTGTATCTGTATCTGGTCTTGGTTTAGATCCTGATCACAACAAACTGAACTCAGACTCATAGTTTTTAGCAGCGTTTCTCTGTTACTCTCCAACAATTAAATGGCTCAAGACATCATAAAAATGTTCATGTCAGTGGATGTTGACAGTAGTTTAACACAGTCATACTGTGGTTAATTTTTACAGTTATGACCTGGACCAGGACCACATCAGAACACTTACTGGAAGTCGGCCTGTTTCTCTGAGAACACTCGGACGCAGAAGTCTCCGTTCTTGTGGGGTTCAAAGGTGGACGGGACAATCAGATACTCCCCGGGTGGCAAACAGAAGCGATTACAGACCTCCCGCAGATTAATGAAAGTCTCAGACCGAGCGGCGGAGGCGTGACGCAGGAAGAAGTTCCGGTTCAGGTGGACGTTGCTCTGACCGCTGAACTGCAGAAATGATGAGGTCAAACCACAAACAACTCACATTCACAGCTGGAGACAAATTCATGATTCTTAATGTGGAAAGAGATGTAAACACCCTGATCCTCTGTGGTGTAATCTTTTGTCTGATTTTCTCTTTTATGTCGTCTTATCACTGCTGCTATTTTTAAACCCTGATATGAGGAAACAGGTTTTTCTATCTCATCTATACTCCATCAGTCTGGTTTTCACCTCTAGTTCCTCTCACTTTTAATAAACCTCAACCTGCAAATGAATCCTGTTGAATTTAGATTCATGTTACTCCTGCTCTTTCAACTGTTTCCAAGTGGCTTTTGTGTTCATTGTATTTACATACTTTTACATTTCTATTGGTTTTTATTTTAGTGTCTTGACCTTGTTAAATGTTCTTCAGTTTCATTGTAAATGGATATCTTTCCTCAATGATTTTAGGATTAAATGAAGTTAAATTAAAAACTGCTGAAAGATCAAACCTCAGGTCAGTTTTTCAGTTGTACCTGATCAGGAATCTGAAACACAGCAAACAAAGAATGATGTAGAACATTTAGACTGGATTCACTGAGTTCTTTCCATCAGCTGCTCTGAATAATACGGTTTTTCATTGGTCTCTGTTCTCACCTCATAGATAGCAAATCCAACTGTGTGCATGTCCTCACCCATCTTCCTCATCTTCCTGCGGTTCTTCTGGATCAGGCCAACCACAAAGCTGCATCCGGCCTCACCATCATCTGGATCATCATCCTCCTCATCCAGTTTGATGACAAACTGAGGATTCATCCAAAAATAGTCTGAAGACAAAAAACTGAAGGGTCAGAGGTTATGTCCTGCATGACTTGACATAAACACAGAGTTCAGGATGAATCAGACCGGGATAGTTCCTGCAGCCACCAGCGGTGGATCCTCTCCTCCAGCTGCCATCAAACTTGGACAGGGCCCATTTGGAGATGGAGTCATCAGTCAGAGCATCAGGAGTCAGGTTACAGATCTCCACCCGTGAGTAGTGATGTGTGAAGTCAGAGAAGGACATCCTGAGAGACAACGCAGAAGGTTCAGTAGCCCAAAAAGAGGAAGGAGGACATCTTGAGAGACAATGCAGAGGGTTTATTGACCCAAAAGACAGAAGAGGACATCCTGACAGACAATTCAGAGGGTTTAATGACCCAAAAGTAGGAAGAAGAGGACATCTTGAGAGACAATTCAGAGGGTTTCAATGACCCAAAAGCAGGAAGAGGTGGACATCTTGAGAGACAATGCAGAGGGTTCAATGACCCAAAAAGAGAAAGAGGAAGACATCCTGAGACAATACAGAGGGTTTAATGATCCTGAAGGAGGAAGAGGACATTCTGAGAGACAACGCAGAGGGTTTCAATGACCCAAGAGCAGGAAGAGAAGGACATCTTGAGAGACAATGCAGAGGGTTCAATGACCCAAAAAAAGAAAGAGGAAGACATCCTGAGACAATGCAGAGGGTTTAATGATCCTGAAGGTGGAAGAGGACATTCTGAGAGACAATGCAGAGAGTTTCAATGACCCAAAAGGAAGACAATGCACAAGGTTTAGTGATCCAATAGGAGGAAGAGGACATCCTGAGAGACAAGGCAGAGGGTTTACTGATACAATGTGTAAGGAGAGGCAGGAGGAGGCTTACCAGAACTCTCCATCCTCTGAGCGATGGCTGAGTTGCTCTCGATCATCATCACTGACGTACCTCCACTGTGAAGAACTAAAAACACAGTAAAAACTCAACACACACTAAACACTGAATGAACATGAAATGTCAACACTGATGAAGTTTGTCCAAAATTCAGCCAAGGGAGCGGAGTCAGGCTGATGGACAACCCAGGTAGCATTCCCATCTATAGAGTTAGAGTCATAATCTAAAGTTCTGAAGGAGAGTTCATTGAATGTTCTAGGCCCTCCCCTGTTCAATTCTGATTATAGAATAATATCTATAACATATTTGTGCAGATGATGCCCAGCTCTGTATAACAGTCACCTTCTCAGTCACTGTCAAAAAGTGAACAATCAGTAGACGAGAGCAAATTTAAAGTAGATTGGACTCATCACAGTTTCTGGATACAAATAAAAACTTTAAATGTTCAGACCTTTTTTGTGGCAGACACATAAGGTTTATGGATCATTGAATCAGGTCAGACTCTTGTCAGGAGCAGCATCCATGTGGTTTTCTTAACATTCCTCATGTGATCATGTGATTCTGATGTTGAACCACATGAAATGGTTTTAACATCATAAAGTTTAAATGCCTTATTCCTCCAGAGCAGATTCAAACTGACGATGCGTTAGATGATTGAACACCATCTGTGTTAGATGCAGGTGGCGTTTCTGGACTCACTTGTCACTCCAGTCTCCAGTCCACTCCACCTGACCCCATGGGTTCCTGATCCGGATCAGCTTCTCCTGGCCTCCTCTGTAGTCCACCTGCAGCCAATCCCAGACCAGAGACAGAGGTAAAGCCCTGCCCATGATCCTTACTCTAGTAGTAAGACACTACTACAGTTAAGACTCATGGGAAATGTGGCCAAACACAGATACAGGCTGAATGTGGGGGAGGAGTCACCAGGTCCAGGACCGGACTCAGACCTGACACCGGTTAAAGAGTGTGAGTAGGCTTAAATACACTGAGTGTATGTGATGAGTGTGTATCAGAGTGGGGGTGGAACCTGTGTTCTGTCACCTGAGCTACACCTGTCACAGAGTAGGCGTGGCCTTTCACCAGTTTCTGGAAGGTGACGGCCTCAGAGTCGGCTGAACTTGTGATCTGAAATGAAAAATACAAAGAAATATACAATTTAAGATGAACATAGACCTAATGTGAAAAAAACAACAACATTTGGATCAGTTTAAGACTTTAAACTTTACATCAGACAGAATGACATTCACATATTTAAAAAGATCAGACCATTAAATGTGCTTCAATCCTGTCCATACCGTTAAATTCTTTCATTAGATGAATCTTTCTTTCTTTCACTGTTCTCACAGTGACTTTAATGTCTTTATCAGTTGTCTTATGGAATACTGAAGCCCACTGATTATCTTTAAAATATAAATTTAGAAAATTATATTCAAGCCCTGCGATGAACTGGCAAAATGTCCAGGGTGCACCCTTAAGTAGCTGGGATAGGCTCCATACAACCCCCGTGACCCTAGTGAGGATAAAGCAGGTTTAGAAAATGAATGAATGAATGAAATTATATTCCTATATATTCCTGACTGTGCCACCAGACTATTTCTAATGAATACACTTTTCCAAAAGTCTGTTTTATCTCCAGGCTGATGTTCCCTCATTATCCAGATGAGTAATGTCTCTTATGTTTCTTTTCAAATCAAGAACAGTTCCACCTTCCATGTCTTTCAAGTACGTAATCTTTACAGATTTTTTCAACAGTATTACAACAAAGTTAGAATTTATTGACTTGTAAAATTATCTGCTAAACTGATAAACATCAGATGAGTAAATTATGGATAATTCAACAGGATCAATATGAGTCCAGATCCTATAGGACACTTATATTACCCACAACGCCAAGTATGAGTTCGAGAGAGGAATTCACCTGCTTGACCTCATCCTGATTAGGGTTTGAACCATGACTGAATGCGCATGTATGACTTATGTACCGTGGAATAATAAACTGATAGTAATAACATTTCTTTCACCAACTTCTCATCCTGTCTCTGAAACCAGCCCAGACTCTGATAAAACCAGCTGAGTCTTCTTGTTCCTGAACACAACACACTATTTCAGTGTTCATCCTTTAATTTCCAGTCATAGTTGGCCTGGAGTGACTCTGACAGATCAAAAAACAAAGACATCTGATGTCAGCGCATCTTCAGTTGACAACAGTACATCCATCATGACAACGTCACAAAAAAACATAAAGGTTTGGAGATACATTAACACTTTTACGACAGTGAAAAAACTCAGGACCTTTCACTGTTTAGTTTTAGTCCATCTTTAAGTTGAGCTGTTTCATGTTTAATCTCAGTGTTAAAATGTCTTAATGACCAGAGTGTGAAGAGCATCTGGATAGAAAATGTGGCTGGAACATCTACATCTGCTTTGATGTCTCTAAAAACACCTGGTCTCATTTAGAGAAAACATGATAAACATCAGATTCACAACCTGGGTCAGACCAAGACAATGTGGGACAAGCTGGGACAAATTGGGACAAACTGGGACAACTGGGACAAACCAGCGTGTGGTGGTGTGGACAGACCAGATGAGTGGTGAGTGTGAATAGACAGTGTGGACAGACAGGGTGGACAGACCAGGTGAGTGTGGATAGACAGTGTGGACAGACTGTGTGGACAGACAGGGTGGACAGACCAGGTGGGTGTGGATAAACAGTGTGGACAGACAGTGTGGACAGACCAGGTGAGTGTGGATAGACAGTGTGGACAGACAGTGTGGACAGACCAGGTGGGTGTGGACAGACAGTGTGGACACACAGTGTGGGTAAACAGTGTGCTGCATCTCGGTCCACTTACATCAATGGAACACCCCAGCAGGGACCCGCGGTCCAGCGCCTTCTGGATGATGTGGAACAGGTGAGGGTTGTTATTTTTCAGTTCGTGGACTTCAGCGATGCCTCCGGTGAAGTCCTCAAAGCCCTCGGTGGTCGATCCTCCGGACAGAGCCTCATAGCAGCCGTTCAATCTGCAAAGACATAGGAAATACACCTGAACACCTGACAGGTGAGTCTAGGAGCACTGAGACCACACCCACTCCATCAGGTGACCACTGTGCTCAGGTTTCACTCATCCAGTTTCATCACCACAAACAATCTGAAAAGTAATTTAACATGTATTTACTGTTAAAGTACTGAAACAATAATTGAATAATAAGAAACTGTTCTACTTGTTGTTCAGTTCTGTAGCTTGATATGAATTTAATGCATCATTATAATGACAGATTAATTCCCATGTTTTTCTTCTTTATTGTTTTATGTTTGTAAAAATAAAAAAAGGTTTAAGATTTGTGGCTGAAGCCAAAGCTGTTCCTGAACAATTCCATGTTCAGTATAAACAAAAATATACTACAACTACTACTATTATGATTATTATTATTATTATTATTATTATTATTATTATTATTATTATTATTATTATTATCAGCTTCATTTTCAGGACATAACTTGACATCACTCAAAATAAAACTTCAGTTCATTGTGACATAACATTTCTGCATTTGAGAAAATGTGAAAAACCTCTTTTCTGTTCTTCTGAGTCCATTTCCATCCAGTTTCTCTATATTTACCACAGATAGCACTGCAGTCATCCTCTTTCAGACAACGTTTGGACCAAAGTCCAGTGACACAATATGAACTATGAGCCTCAGTTAGTTTTATCCAACTGACCATTCAACCAATAAGAAATCGGACCATTCTGTTCAAATCCACTAAAACTCACCATTTACATCCACCACTTTAAAGAGTTTACACTAAACCTACAGAATATGTACATCAGCGCCTTCACACCAGTCTACCGTAACTGACACTGGAAAGGTTTAATGATCTGAGGAATCGACTGAGAACCAGAAAACTCTGACTTCACTGTGAAGAGAAATGTCACTTTATTGTTTCTGACTATCTATTGAACTAATGTCTGTGTGTTTATTTATAAAGACCATCACATGTTGTGTTGATTTGTTGGCATCAGGTAACCAATGTAACACCTAGCAGAGGTGGAGCTGCTGTCAGTTCCTGTCGTCTTATGAGGGCGTGTCTGTGTGACTGTAAATATATAAGGAATGTGGCAAACACGTATGGAGGCGTGTCACAACACAACCCTGAATAAACAAAGACGCCTGGCAAGTCAACACCCGCACTGATCTGAGACCAGCAGACACTCAACCAGCTATACATGACAGCTGCACCACAGTTATCATGACAGCCCCTGGGGTCAACGCCCACAGGTCCCCATGTTGGGCAACAAAAATTGTGGAAGAGTAAAAAAATAAAATAAAATAAAATGAAAATAACCAACAACAAAGACAAAAAACATGATGTGCACGCACTTGAAAACCCTTGGCTGATTTTATGAAAATCTGAAAAATATTGACTGTCACTGATATGTTGATTTCCAATATGAAAAATGTTTAAGACTGTGAAGTAATACTGGAATTGGTTTGTGCAAAAGATGTATGAAGGAATCCAGGATTTATTGAAAAGATGACCATTCATGTAGTGACACAGATTTTTGGAGACACTGTAGTGTTTGTATACGAGTGATGTTTATTATAATTATTGAACAAAACCATCAAGGATAACATGTAAATAGTGTTAGTTAATGAAAGTAGGTTAAGTGGTGCTAAGGTGACATCATTTAACATGTAAAAATAGCAGTAAGAGCCAAGTTTAATATATGTATAAATATGAAGTTGGAATAATTGAATAATGTTTGAATAATTAGGAATTATCCTATTACTATTGATACTTGTCATTTATGAATGACAAGTCCTGTTTGATAACATTAAGTAACTGTGAAAGAAATTGTATATTATCATTTTGTTTTAATTAACTTGCTCTGTATTATACTACTCCCAGTCACTGTCCCTTTGTGTGCAAAGAGTTAATTATGTGATTTAGAACCAGTTTCAGAAGATGATTTTATCAACTACTCCCCTCTTGGAGAACTTCCATGATTATGTTTCTGACAAGGTCATTTTGTG
>JAPTGZ010000001.1:39408065-39421064 GCA_029814645.1 Fowleria isostigma | reverse complement strand
CTAAGTGCCACAGTCTGTTCCACTTAATGTCCTCCAGTAGGTCCTGTTCTGCACCAAGCCCCAGGCCATCTCAAGGTCAAGTCCAATGACCCTCAGATTATATAAAATATTTACTTTAAATAAGATAATACAACTGATATAACTTCTTTTTGATGCCACTATGTTTGTTTTGCTTTGTTTTATACTCTGCCTAACGGGAATGGTAGGTGAACAGCTGTCAATCATTCTGTTGGTGGTCCATTATGTTCCAACCTGTGTGACAGGGCAGTCCAACAAATATGACCTAATAAGCCACAAAAACACCAACCACAACATAACATTACAGTTTATTTTATAAGTATATAAAGGATGGTAAAAACACATGCAGTCCCCTAATGGCCCTACATATTCACCTTGTTTGCCTATAACAAGAAGCCTGTATGGTGAACAGTGACATGCCAGGCTCTACAGTCAGTTTAAAACCAGCATCAGCTCTTCAATTTTATTTTTTTTAGTCTTGACTTTTTTTCAGTCTGATTGTGTGAATTTTTCAAATGTGGTACCATGGAAAATTGTGCATTCCAGCAAGCCATATATCACATGCCATAAATCTGCAAAAATATCCCATTCAAAGCTCTCCATCTGTGTATACAGACTTATATATCAAAGAATCATGTGTGCAAATTTAAACCACTTACTGTGAACATTTCAAAAATTATCAGCCATTAGACTATGGATGTTTGATTGGAACCCTTCTTTCTGCGCTAAATATGGGGTCATGCCCTCTTTGTGAAGGCACAGTATCTCCAAAACTAGTGGAGATATTGAAATACAATTTTGCTCAGCAATTATCAGTAACAAGGACATTAAAATACAAGATATGAAACTAATCTGAGATGGTCAGAAGGAAGCCTTCTGGTGATTTGGCACTGAATTGTCCTATTACTATTGTATTACTATTGATACTTTTCATTTATATATGAAAGCCCTATTGAGTAACAATAAGTAATATTGTATGATTGTCCTGTACCAAGTAAAAACTACAATAAAAACTTGAATTCTAAAAAAAAAAAATGTATTATTTTTTGACAGTCATTTATTGGTACCCTAACTTGAACAGGTTTTTCTTTTAAGGTTTCCCACGGGAGTTGAAGTTCAGCATTTTAAGACATGTTATTACACACCTCTACAAACATATTGGTGAAGAAATTGTTTGATAACAATTTATTTGACTGATTGGTGAAATTTCAGCTAAAATACCAATGTGGCTGATCAGTGCTGACTGTCAATCCTCTGTGTTCCCTAGGTAACACCCTATCACCTCAACCAGTGGTCGCCAACCCTGGTCCTCGAGATCTACTACCCTACATGTTTTAGATGTATCCCTCTTCCAGCACATCTGACGCTTGTTATCAGGCTTCTGCAGAGGCTGATGATGGGCTGATCATTTGCATCAGGTGTGTTGGAAGAGGGACACATTGAAAACGTGCAGGGTAGTAGATGAGGACCAGGGTTGGTGACCACTGACCTTAACGTTCTCTTCAGTCTCATAAGTTTAATGCTGCTGCCCTCTAGTGCTGATAACAGGAAGTCCAGCTTATGGGACCAACGTCATGTTTATGACCATGAACTGAGTTGTCAGATTAATGAACATTAAACACAGAAAACAGAACAGTGTTTTGTTCATGTATGTGTTTATTCATCAAGTGAAGGATCGTCACAGATCAGGCTAATTTTTTTCAACAGACAGTGAGCTCCCATGATGCACCAGGAGAAGTGTCAGTTGATGGCGAGACAAAGCCACTGGAGGGAGAAAAGAAGAGTTTGTGATTTCACAGTTCATGTGACCACAGGACTGCCCAGTAGGAGGTCTCAGTGACCTCAGGCCCTGGTTTACCTGCTGCAGGTCCAGCTGGATCTTCCCCGTCTGCTTTGGGTCCAGAGTCCGGAACATCTCTGAAAGCACAGAAGAATAGAGGTAAAAGGTCACAAACTGACTAACTACCAGTAGGTCAGAGCATGTTGGTCACAAGACTCACTGAAGAGCATCTCCAGTCGGATCAAACAACCAACAAAAGAGTCAAAGTCAATGGCGAATGAAGTGTCTGCGTATCGAGAGACGATCTCCTGGACAACGGAGCTGTTCACCTGGAACCCTGAGGACATACAAATAAACAAATAAAGACATAAACAAATAGATTAGAACTTCCAGAAAATAGGTTTAGTGTAAACTCTGTATATTTTAACCCTAAAATGAGGTTTAAAATATTTAGTTTGAACCTGAACCTGAACCAGACCCCAACTGAATCTGAACCTGAGAATTACAAAACAAAAAACCCTCACCAGAATCCAACTGAGCCCAGGGTCCATATCCCTCCATTACATAATTTTTCATCACTTCTGTAACCCTTTAACTGATGCATGAAGAGCTTCTAATCTGGTTGTTCATAAAGATTGGACTGAGTTTCAATGGACAAAGGTCGTTTGGTCTGAACAGGGTGAGTCCGATTCACCCTGTTCCACAGAAATGATGAATTCATTACCCATCATGCCAGTGTTGTGATGTGGGTTCGTCAGTTGTTCAGGTCTAGGTTCTATGCTTTGTGTCCATTAAATGAGTTCAGTTGAACCTAAATAAACTGAATGAACATCAGTAGAGTTTTCTTTCGTAATGACAGATGAAAACACCAAGATTTATCAGGACCAGATTTTCAAAGTGGCATTTACACATGGACTGGACAACACAGATTCTAGACCTGAACCACATGGACAATCTCTGCATGTGATGGAAGAGACTTCTAGCCTGGCAAACATACTGTTTCCTCAGTGTATTTAATAATGACAAAACGGTCTGTAACTACTCCATTCACTGTTGATTATGCCCAATATTTTTTACCAGGTCAATCACAAGTCTTGAGGGTGGGTGTTTCAAAATGCATCATACACACAGACATATTTTTGTCACGAGTCAAACTCAGTTCCAAATTTGCATATCTCTTTACAACTGTTGTTGGTTGTTTGATTCAAAAATAAGGATTAAATTACAGATTACGTACGTCCTGTATTCTTTAGTTTCTCTGACAGAAGTGTCTCGTCCGTCTTATATGTGATTGGTTTAGTCGGTACCTGTTAGTCTTTGTATTTGGATTCAAATACCACGATTCCAGATCGTTTTCTTAGTAATGAATGCACTGAGAAATGGAATGGCTGGACAGGCTAGATCAGGGGTGTGAAATATGTGACCTGGGGGCCAAAACCAGCTCGCCAAACAGTCCAATCTGGCCCACGGGATGAAATATAAAAATTATGAAATGGAAAACAACAACACTGACGATATGAACAATCAAGGATGTTAAAATAATTTTTGGTTCTTTCAATCTGAAGTGGGTCAGACCAGTAAAATACTATCATAACAAATTATAAATAATGAAAATCACACATTTTTACCTCTGCCAAGGAGGTAATGTTTTTGCCGGCATTTGTCTGTTTGGCTGTCTGGCTGTCTGTTAGCAACTTTATGCAAAAACTACTGGACAGACTTTGATGAAATTTTCAGGACATAATGGAAATGACACAAGGAACAGTTGATTAGATTTTGGGAGTGATCCTCCATTTTACTCCCGTCCAAATGCGCTAATTTGGTTTGAATGGTGCTAGTTAAGGTCTCTACTCCCTCCTCCGTGTGGGTGTGGGCGGGGCTACCTGTGCTTAACTGAGCTGTGTGTGTGTGTGCAACAGGGGGATGGGGGGACTATCATTTTGGCGGAGGTCTGCACTCCGAGTGCTTTTCTAATTCTCTTTGTGTTAGTGTAAAAAAAGTTAAATTACACAAAAATATTTCCGTTTACAAACTAGAATTTTACAAATAATGTGAATTAAGTGTAATTTTAACAATATTCTGTCTGTCATTAAATGTTTTGTATATTTGCAGATCCACGGTAATCTGTAAGTTGTAATGCACATGTGAAAATGAGAAGTTAATGTAAAATAATGGCATAAATTGTTAAATTTGACTTTTTTTCTTAATACATTTAATTTTGTTCATGGTTGTTCATGTTTTTCACATTTTTTAAAGGATAGTTTGTACATGGAGATAAACATTTTGATAATATAATTTTACTTTTTCACTCTAAAACATAGAAGTTAGACATAAAAATTTTGTAACTGACATTATTTAATTATTATTATTATGTCATTATTTTAATGATCTGGCCCACTTCAGGTCATATTGGGCTGAATGAGGCCCCCGAACTAACATGAGTTTGAGGCTCCTGGGCTAGAAACTTTCCACAGTGTCGACTCTTTTACGTTTAATGAAAGAGTGAATGTGTGCGATCTTACAGCATTCTTTTTAATGTAGATCTGTAGATATTTCTATTTCCATGAATGGAAATGGCAGCTCTGCCCTTTGCTGACCCGTCATCATGGTGAATTATCTTGTCTATGTTCCCTATATAATGTCTATTCTAATTCACCAGACACTCAATAGACTCAGAACCAAGTGAAGAGACTTCCATCAGATGAACCATCAACGTGAGACTCAGTTTGTTAAACTTGTTTCTGGAGCAGGACTGTGGAAACTAACAAACCAACATAAAACTACATAATGTCATGAAATTACATCCAATCACATGTTTCCATTGACATCTTTCAGAACCTCAGATCAAATGTTAGATCCACAGAACCTGTTGAAACAAGTTCAGGGTCTTACCAGCTTCAGCTACTGCTGCTCGCAGTTCATGACTGCTCATCGTCCCAGAACCATCGGAGTCATGACGCTTAAAGATCATCTGCAACACAAGGAGAACCAAACTGAGTCAAAATGGAACCAGCTCATTGGACCAGTCTCTTCAGATGTTTGTCAAGATTCAATCCTTTAATGTCTGTCATCTGAGACAAAAACCAGAGAATGTTTTAAAAAAAACCCAGTTCATTTAATATAATCATATCAAGAGTTTGACCACATTCGGACCAAACTGAACAAAAACATAGAAACACAGATGTAAAAATAATGACATCTATCAGTGAAATAACTTCATTGACTAAAATAAGAATAAAAACAAGACAAACTAACAATTAAACATGAACTAAAGCCAATTGGATGTCAAGAAAATAGAATAAACTTTAGTCAGTGTTTTCCTCATAATTAAAACATTATATCAGTAAAACTAGTTCAAAATAAACTGAAAACCAAATTGGAGAACTTTGATAAATGTCAGGACTCTGAATGTGAAGAGTCTCCAGTTTAACATGATGTCCTGAAACACACCATTCCTTCATCGTCTCCATCTGACCAACAGGAGGAGATGTTCTACCTCCTCACATTCTCACCAGGTATCTCTGGATCTTCATCCACAGACTGTGGAACTCCACCAGACCCAATTTGGCACTGCTGTCCACCTGAGGAGGGTCAAAGGTCAACACTGACATCAAATGAACTGGACTTCCTGTGGTTGTAGTGGATTTCCTGTGTTTGTAATTGGACTTCATGTGTTTGTGGTTGACTTCCTGTGTTTTTTGTAAATTTCCTATGTTTGTAGTGGTCTTCCTGTGTTTGTGGTAGACTTCCTATGTTTATGGTTTACTTCCTGTGTTTGTACTGGACTTCCTGTGTTTGTGGTTAACTTCCTGTGTTTGTACTGGACTTCCTATGCTTGTGGTGGACTTCCTGTGTTTGTGGTAGACTTCCTGTGCTTGTGGTAGACTTCCTGTGTTTATGGTTGACTTCCTGTGTTTGTACTGGACTTCCTATGTTTGTGGTGGTCTTCCTTCCTATGTTTGTGGTGGACTTCCTGTGTGTGTAGTAGACTTCATGTGTTTGATGGTAGACTTCCTGTGTGTTTGTAGAACTATCTTTATTTTGAAGGATACATCCAAGAGGCTGACAATGTTCCGACATGTCTGAAGACTGAAGCCATCAGTTTTCACATCAGATCCTACAAATGCACAAACACAAACACGACAACACTTCACCACTAATAATCTGATAACCATCCAACACAGCGTTAGACGTTGGAACTCGACTCACTCTGTGAAACCACTTTGTCCAAAATCTGTTGGAGTTCAAAGGCTGAGATCTCAGAGTCCTGAACAGACAAATACACACTGATCAATACAAACACTGATTCATATTAATTATGTGATCATGCTTGTGAACGGTGAATAGTAAATATAAATAGTGAATAGTGAACGATGACTACGTTTCCAGAGATCTGCAAGAAGAGACGTTTGAAGTGAGGATCCACGTCGATTTCTGTTACATCAGGCTGAAAGAAAACAGAGTTTACAAACTGTAATCACACCTGCTTAAATCAACCAATACATGACCAATGATCATAATCAACTATATAAACCACAATGAACTGATGCACTTTAATCTGGCAAAAACAGTCTGACCTCGTGAATGTCAGCATCCACGTCCTCCTCCATTGCCCTGAAACACAACACAAACAGACCATTACAAGCCAGTACAGACCACAACAGACCAGTACAGACAAGATCAGACCAATGTGGACCAAAAACAGACAAGATCAGACCACAACAGATCAGTAAAGACCACAGTCCCAGTCTGTCCCCTCCTGTCCCAGTCCTCCCAGTGGACCTCGTCTGTACCAGTCCCTCCAGTCCTCACTATAGTCACAGTATGTTCCAGTCTTCCCAGTGGTCCCAGTCTGTTCCTGTCTATCCCAGTCCTCCCAGTGCTTCCAGTCTGTACTAGCCGCTCCAGTCTTTCTGCCGGTCCCAGCCTGTCCCAGTCTCTACCACTTTATCAAGTCCCTCCAGTTCTCCCACTGGTCCCAGCCTATCCCAGTTAGTCCAAGTCTGTACCACTCCGTCCAGTTCCTCCAGTCCCTCCAGTCTTCCTGCTGGTCCTAGCCTGTCCCAGTCTGTTCCTTGCTGCCAAGTCCCAAGTTCAACCAGTCCTTTCAGTCCTCCCAGTGCTTCCAGTTTGTACCAGTCCCTCCAGTCCTCCCAATCCTCCTGCTGGTCCCAACTTGTCCTAGTTTGTCCAAGTCTGTACTACTCCGGCCAGTAACTCCAGTCCTTCCACTGATCATCATCTGTCTCAGTCTGTCCCAGTCCCTCTAGTGCTCCCAGTCCATCCAGTGATCCTGGTGGTACCTGCTGTGGGCCTCCTTCTCAGTGAACACCCTGAGGATGAAGCTTCCTTTACGATGTGGCTCGAAGGTGGAAGGAATGATGACGTATTCTCCAGGAGGGATCTTGAAGCGACCGCATACCTCCCTGAGGTTGATGAAGGATGGACTTCGAGCAACGGATGTTGTCCTCAGGAGGATGTCTGGACCCAGATGAATGTTGGACCGACCTGCATACTGACCATAGATCCAGAACACATATGTCATTCATCCAAACAGGGTCTGTATGTGATTTGATTTGTCTGAAATGTACATGTACGTAAACTGTAGATAGGCAATGTTGTTTCTGGTCTGTGGGGGGGTTCATTCTCCCCCAGGGTAGAGACTGACAACAACAGACACATCACATGTTCCACTGCAAGAGAGTCAGACAGCAACACTGTTCAGCTATTTGGGACTTTAAGTGTTTTTCTGAGAAAATTATGGGTTCATCTTCCTCTCACTGTGTATATGGTTACTATGGTGATTCTCATCCTTTATATGTGGTTGCTTAGGTAATGCTCATCCTTCATATGTGGTTGCTATGGTGATTCTCATCCTTTATATGTGGTTGATACAGTTGTGTCAGATATGTAAGAAGCCAAATAAATTCAACTCACCAACAACTTTAATATGTTAAACAGTGAAATAAACCTGAGTGAAGGAAGCAGGCACTGACCTCCTGAGGAACCTGGAAGACACAACAAAGACCAGAGTCAGAGCCTGAGTCCAGACAGAGCACTTACTCTGTTGCGTTTCTGCTGTACCTGGTAGATGGCAAAGCCGATCGTGTTGAGGTCACGTCCGAAGCGTCTCTCCTTGCGAGCGTCTTTCTGCATCAGGCCAATCAACACGGTACAGCCGTCCTCGCCATCATGAGGGTCATCATCCACATCCAGAAGCCGAATGAAGAACTGAGGGTTGGAGCAGAAAGTGGCTGAAGGACAGAAAACAGCAGGATTTCATTTTAGCTCAGATTCTGATTTAACTTTAGTTTATTTAAAAGTTAATGAGTTGTTTGTGAGTTTTTATTTAGTTTTAAAAATAAATTGACTCATATTTAAATCAACAACTGAAAAAGTAAGCAGAGCTTACTAATACCCCCTCCTGGTCGCACAACACTTTGCTCCTCCTGCTCACTGATACCCTGCATATCCAAAGTTTAATTTTGAATCTTAACTTTCAATCTTTTCAAAAACCTGTAAAAAATTTGTACAAAACCTAAAAATTTAAATTCAGCCTTCAAGTTATGCACTGTAAATCTCCTAGTGATAAAGAACATTTGTGACATTTGAAAAGCATCAGATTAATAGTGTCTGAGAAATAGGATGGATGATGGACAGACAGAAGAATGGATGGAAGGACAGACAGAATTTTTGGTATATCCATATATGTGGTTAAATATTGAGAACACATCAGTGGTTTTCCTGTGAATAAATTGATGGCTCAATCTCTGATCTAGACCAAATGTTGAAATGATCCCATTAAAGTAAGTAAAAGTAAAACTTTGCCTACAGAGAATGGCTCTGACCTGCATAGTTCCTGCAGCCTCCAGCAGTTGAACCGACTCTCCACACGCCTTCAAACTCACTGTAGTTCCAGTGTCCAACCTCATCACTGGTCAGCGTGTCAGGCGTCAGGTTGCAAATATCAAGGCGGGAAAAGTGACGCAGGAAGTCGGTGTAGGACATCCTACAGCAGATGGTGGAGGAGAGGAAAGTTTCATTACATGTAACATGACCTGCAGGAGAACAGTTTCTGTTTCTACTCACCAAAACTCTCCATCTTCTGCTGAGTGGTCCAGCCTCCTCTTCTCCTCTGGTAGAACTCCATCCCACTCCCTGGAACTACAAAAAAGAAAAAACATAAAAAACTGACCAAACTCTGCAAAACCCATTTGAAGTCACCAACTGCTGAGTCTTCTCTCATTTAACCAGAGGATGAACCTGGTTGTTGAGGATGTTAAAGGCTTTACCATAACCTGAAGAGTTGTGTTTGTGGTCTGGACTAATGGAGATCTGATCTGGACTCACCTGTCACTCCAGGCTCCGGTCCACTCCACCTGACCCCATGGGTTCCTAATCCTCAGCAGATCCACCACAGACCCGTGGTGATGGACCTGCAGGAGGAAAAGACTATTTACCAGGTTTAAGATTGAGGTCAGAGTTCAACCACAACTACTGAACAAATCAGTGTTAGATCACAAAGAACAAACACACCTGTAATAAACCTTAATACCTTTACCTGTACCTTTGATGGTACAGTGGTTTAATAAATCAAATTTAATGTAATTCATCTGCACATTATTAAATTCTATAAATCAATACATTATCATAACTCCTGAAAAAAATCCAACTATGACTACAACTATGTAAGTAGTAAGTAAAACCAGTCCTAAACCTCTGGCCTTGATCAACTTTGGGCAGTTTGAGTTCCTGTCTGAGTAGACGTTCACCACCTCATGGTTGATGTAAATGAGGAACACTGATCTTCCTGTGGATTCATCCACCTGATCCAGTACTGTGTCAACATGAAACCAGAGTCAGTAGAGAAAGGGCACCGTCTGCTGATCAGTCTGTAGATGTCCTTGTCCCTAGATACTGAATCTTCACCCTGTAGCCCATGTGGTCCCTGTACCAGAGCCTGAATGGTTATGGATACTCTGGATGATGCATCATCAAAACCTTCTTTAATAATTATCTCTAACCTCAACCTCACCTCTCAACTCTTCTATTCCATATGATAGTCTCACACAGACTTCTATCAGGGTGGACTTGGTTTGTTTAATCTTTAATCTTTCTTTAATCTCTTAAGCAGGGCTGGACCGGGACCAAAAAATGACCCTGGCATTTTTGGCCCAGTGAGCTGTAGCACCTGCAAACTGTAACTTTATGGCAATCTAAAATAATACTGTAAATTGGACAGGAAGGCTGTTTATAACATTATTTGAAAACAAAGGCTATGAAGACAATTCTCACACACACAACACACACACACACACACACACACACACACACACACACACACACACACACCCTCTGCTCACCCTATATGAAACGTCCCTCTTCATCCTGCTAACATTTCGGCTACTCCTTACTGGGCTGACAGTAGCTATTCTGACCTCCTCCTCAGTCTGTCCCTGCTGGGTCATGTCTCCTCCTCCTCCTCCTCCTCCTCCTCCTCCTCCTCCTCCTCCTCCTCCTCCTCCTCTTCTTCCTCTGAATTGTCCTTCCTCTGTGTTACTACACTATTGTACATTAAAGCTGTGTGCCATTCCGGCAGCCTGTACACTTGATGAGATTGCTTCTGCACTTGATGTTGCCGGCCCTGAACCTGCTGCTGCAGTTGAACTTGTGGTGGCAAACATATCTGTGATTTTTGCGCATTTTGATGTGCCCACTTGTAGGCTCTTGAGCCTTTTTTTTTCAGCTTCTCTGTGCCCCCCTGTGCTTTTGTGGTTTATTATCCATTTCCACAGACGGACACACACTTTTCTCCAACTCCAGTCAAACTCAAATGGCAAAATTTGATAACCTATGTTAACAAGGAGGGGGCGGGTTGGGCCAAAGAGGGAGGGGAGGGCTCAGAGATTTCATTGAACTAGCCCAATGTCCTTCAAGAAAATCAACCAATGGGCTGTGTTTCATGTCTCAAATAGCCCTGGCCCAAAAACGTGTGCTGACCCACTGGGCATGGCCCGGTACGCCAGATGACCTGTCCACGTCTGCTCTTAGGTGTTTTCCACTGTTGCAGCCCCTGATGATTAGGTACTGACCCTTAACCCCTCTCCTCAAATTGCCCTTCCAAGAGCCAACCAATTAAGATGTAGTTCAGCCTCACCTGAGCTGCTGCAGTGATGGAGTAGGCGTGACCTTTGACCAGCTTCTGACTGGTGATGGCCTCCGTCTCATATGAGCTGGAAATCTGAAAAAACACAAATGTGTTCACACAACCCAGGGCAGCCAATCAGAGGCTAAAATGTCCAATGGCATCAGTGTGTGGATGTTACATCAATGGAGCAGCCGAGCAGCGAGCCGAGCTTCAGAGCCTTTTTCATGATGTTAAACAAGGTGGGCGGAGCCTCCTTCAGATCATAACTCTCAGCAATTCCACCAGTGAAATCCTCAAAACCTTCAATGGACGAACCTCCAGTGAGAGCCTCATATGAACTGTTTACTCTGAGGAGAATCAGAGGAACAAATGATTAACAGATGAGGAACAGCTCCATCTTCAACCTGAGTTATTCTAAGGCTATGTTCAGACAGCAGGTCTTAAAGCACAATTCAGATTTTTTGGTGATTTTTTTGTGTGCTTGTTCATATTACATATTAAATTGGACTTCTACCAGTTTTGAGTAGGAACTGAATGCTACCCTGAAGCGACCTGCATGAGCAACAGAGGTCCTCACTTAATACATGACTGCTGTGTTTACAGAAGTAACACTCCTGGGACACAGAATTGGGACATTTGTCGCATTTTAATGATGTAAAGGTCACATAAATGCAACCTGCCCATTAAGACTGAAGTCACATTGCAAAACTATCAGATACATATAGAATTTAGGACCATATATAAATGTGACCTGGGTCAAATTTGAAAGAATTGGATTTGTTCTGTTCAAGCTATCTTTAATAGATCAAATACAGGTCACATATGGGCAAAAATTAGATCTGGGCCACATTTGCTTACAGTCTGAATGTAGCCTTAGTCACAAATATCATGTTTCCTGTTTTGTTAATCTGTCATTTTTGTATCTTCAAGTGGAAACAAACACACAAAACACATATCAGGTGTTAATATTTGTGATTCAGCTGAGGTCGTGTGGTTCATCCATCAGTTCGTTCAGCTCTAAATGGAGTTAAAGTTTTATCTTAGCATGAACTTGATGTGAAACATGACTGAACTGACCAATAAAGTAAAGCTTTACACTGAAAATGTGCAGGAAAACTGAGGATGATTACTTGAAAATAAGAGCCCAGTGTTACCAACAGGATGGTCTTGGTTGTTGTGAGTTTGTGTAAAATATTTTCCAGGTTCAGACTCTGATTAAATTTGATGGGAGTTAAATCAGACTCAGGTGTGACTGAGTTACCTGTTCAACACAAAGAGCTGAGTCAGCAGCTCTGTTTGGTTTCCAGGCTGTGGTCAAGCTCAGTGTTTACTGAGCAAACCCTCCGCCCTGCCACCGTTGCACACCAGACACACACTTAGACACACTAATGCCGACACCACACACATTAAACACACATTAACACACACTGGCAGTGACCAGCCTCCTCTCTCTCATCGACCACTTCCTGTTGGTTTGTCAACTGGAGTTGTCTGAGGTGAAAAGTTGTCTGAGGTGAAAAATGTTGAATTCAAACTGAAACAAGCCAAGCTTCTGAGACCTGAAACCCTCAGCCTCATTTTATTACATAACATGAAATCGGCTGGAAAAACTCCATGAAAACAGTAACATAAATTATGTTAGTCCAGAGATAAATAATATCTGCAAGACAACACATAAACTGTTGGCTGTTGGCAGTCAGCGTGTTAGCTAAACATACACCGTCTGTTCATGTCTCCGAGCCTTAAATCACCAATATCATTGGTGGGATGTTGCTAAATATGGACTGTTTATTTGTTTGTTCTTGTCTTGAGTTCTAACTTGGCATGGGCCTTCTTGAGCAGATCACTGTTTTTTTTTTTAAATTTATTTATTTTTTTGGTTTATTTACTTGTTTGTATATTTATTAGTTTGTTTTTTATTTATATAGGGGCAGCACGGTGGTGTAGTGGTTAGCGCTCACGCCTCACAGCAAGAGGGTCCCAAGTTCGATCCCCGCACCATCCACGGGGGGACCTTTCTGTGTGGAGTTTGCATGTTCTCCCCGTGTCTGCG
>JAPTGZ010000001.1:39300130-39313907 GCA_029814645.1 Fowleria isostigma | reverse complement strand
CCGAACCAAGGCATGTGTGCGCGCATGGACCGCCCATCTCTTATAGGCTCTGTTCGGTGGCACCTACCAATCACGACACAGGTAAAGGTGTACACCGACATGCCACATTTGCTTGTGGGACTCCTGAGGCACCTGACAGGTACTGGCAGGCCAAACATGTTGCAGTTGTGGATGCAGTGGGTTTGGGAGGAGTTCGGGGAGGCCATGGAGGAGGACTATTGGTTGGCCTTGAAGAAATTTTGGCAAACCATCCGACGCCTCAGGAGGGGAAAGCAGCGCATCACCAATACTGTGTACAGTGGAGGCAGGGAGCTGCTGACCTCGACTGGGGATGTTGTCAGACAGTGGAAGGAATACTTCAAGGACCTCCTCAGTCCCACAGCCACGTCTTCTGTGGAGGAAGCAGAGGCAGGTCTCGGAGGTGGACTCATCCATCACCCAAGCTGAAGTCACCAAGGTGGTTTGCAAGCTCCTTGGTGCAGGGACTGTCTTGGGTGACACATCTCTGTAACATCTTGTGGCAGTCGGGGACAGTATCCCTGGATTGGTAGTCTGGGGTGTTGGTCTCCCTTTTTAAGAAGGGGGTCTGGAGGGTGTGCTCCAACTATAGGGGAATCACACTCCTCAACCTCCCGGGGAAAGTCTGTTCCAGGGTACTGGAGAGGAGGATTCGGCTGATAGTCAAACCCTAGATTCAAGAGGAACAGTACGATTTTGGTTCACATTGCTGGCAGTAAGTCAGACCTGTTCCAGGTGCATGTTGGTCTTCAGCAGGGTTGTCCTTTATCACCGGTTCTGTTCATAATTTTTATGGACAGAATTTCTAGGTGCAGCCAGAGGCCGGAGGGGTCCAGTTTGGGGACCACAGGATTTCATCTCTGCCTTTTGTGGATAATGTTGTCATGTAGGTGTCATCAAACCTGAACCTTCAGTGTACATTGAGGTGGTTTGGAGTCCAGTGTGAAGCGAGAGGGATGAGGATCAGCACCTCCAAATCTGAGGCCAAGGTTCTCGACCAAAAAAAAGTGGCCTGCCCTCTCCAGGTTGATGGAGAGGCTTTGCCGCAAGTGGGGGAGTTTAAGTATCTCAGGATCTTGTTTATGAGTGAGGGAAGGCTGGAACATGAGATTGACAGGTGTGGTGCAGTGTCAGCAGTAGGGATGCACTGATCTGATATTAGGGTCGGATATTGGCTCCGATATCAACATTTTAGCTGAATCAGGGATCGATGAAAGTAACCAATCCAGATGACCAATCCAGCTCCACCATGCAGGAGCTACGTGCATGTTGAACATAATTCTAAAAGTAATGTGACTATAGATAGCTCTGTAGATAAAGCTGTGAGAAAGTCAGCTCCCCTGACCTTATTATTGACTACCTACTGCTCCCCGAAAACAAGTTTCAGACCAGATTGAGGTCTGTGAGCAGGGAGGGGGGAAGTATGTCGAGTAGTTTGTACTGTTCTGATGTACAGTACACAACATCAGTCACATCGCTAACACACCCGCATCCACACAAAAATGTCTCTGAGTAAACCCTGGTCCAGGATGAGAAAGCGGAATATCTATGACCACTCCTTGGGGCCATAACCCCCCTAGTCCACCAAGTACTGGAAGCCGCAGCGCCAGAAGTCCAGGATTCGAAGAACTGTGAACGTCGAGTGTTTGTTGATGATCCAGGGTGGTGGGGGGTTATGGCCCTCAGGAGGGGTGGTAGATATCCCAATTACTCATCCTGGACCTGTGTTTGATCGGAGACTTTAACTGCCGTCACCCTGATGAACCAGGGCTGGTCAAATGTGTGCGTATGCTCAATGCATCTGTGGGTGGATGTTAAGGTGAAGGAGGTGAAGCTCCTTCAAAATAAAACAAACTGGTGTCTGTGGCTCAACCCCGGTGAAATCAGATGATGATCATCATTAAATGTCCTAACAATTCTTCTGTCTTATTTTTTTCACTTCCTTGCCCTCTACCTATCTGCATTTTGTTTAATTTTATCCATGCTAACTGCAAAAATTCTCTTTTTTTTTAATAGTCCCGCACCTCGGCTCTAAATCAACAATGATATCGGATCTGTATTGGGTATCAACCGATACTCAAGGACCCAGCATCAGTATCGGTATCGGAACTGAAAAAGCCAGATTGGTGCATCCCTGGTCTGTAGTGATGTGGTCGTTGTACCAGCCGAGTTGAAAGGCAAGGCTCTCGGTTTACCAGTCAATCTAAGCTCTTACTCTCATCTATGGTCATGAGCTTTGGGTCATGACCAAAAGGACAAGATCCCAGATACAAACCGTTTAAATGAGTTTCCTTTGTAGAGCAGCTGGGTGCATCCTTAGAGATAGGGTAAGGAGTGCAGTCACCAGTAGAGTCACTTCTCTGCATTGAGGGGGCCAGCTGAGGTGGTTTGGGCATCTGTTTCAGATGCCTCCTGGATGCTTCCCTGGGGAGGTGTTCCGGACATGTCCCACCGGGAGGAGGCCTCAGGGAAGACCCGGGACATGCTGGAGAGACTATGTCTCTCAGCTGGCCTGGTAACGCCTCGGGATTCCCCCAGAGGAGCTGGAAGGGGTGACTGGGGAGAGGGAAGTCTGGGCATCACTACTCAGACTGTTACCTCCACAACCTGGTCCCAGATGAAGCAGAAGAAGATGATGATGATAATGACCAAATTTGACGTTGCTCCAGACCATTGGTTTCAGTAAAATATGACCACAGACTGTGTATAGTAGAACTTATGATGCAGTTTGACCTTCAAATAAACTAACAGCACTGTTGGAGAAAAAGCTTTTCTGTGTAGTTCTCGGTTCAACTGGACTGGTTACCATGCTACATTCTGTGTCTCTCATGCTACGTCATGTGTTGATTGGCTGTGAGGAGGCACATGAGATGAAAAACATCAGGCACTGTGAAGGCTGTTTGCTAATAGGCATGTACTGAAGGGGCCAAATTATCTTACATTCTGAAATTTTTAAAAATTATTAATTGTACATGGTAAAAAGGGTGAAATTATCAAACACTATTATTATTGTACATCTGGCAACCCAGAGGATTGGATGGGTGGATAGCCCAGAGTCTGTCGGGAAAGGGGGGGAGGGATGGAGTGGATCAAACCATTTTTGAGAGCGTGTGTAGGGGGGGATGTCTGTAGTTTTGTTGTTAAAATATTACATTTCAACCATGTACTGTATATGGTTTTGACATTTTTCTAGCATGTTAAGAATGGAAATAAATTAAACAACAACAAAAAAATGTCTGCAACCTTAAAATATTTAAAGGGTACTGGGAATCAATTTAGCAGGGGTTTCAGTGTCCCCAAAAATGGGCTGAAAATGCCCATGTTAGCAAAACAATCTCCATGGCAACTGAGCAAACAAGCAATATAACAAAAGTTGGATCTTAAACTGTTAAACTGAGCTACAAAATGGACCTGGAGCAAAGCATTGCCATGCTGTCAAAGACTGAAAAACTCAGCGAGGAAAATGATAAGCTGAAGTCAGCCATGCGGAGCCTTATGAAGGAAAACAGAGGCCTGAAAACCAAGATGAACAACTTCAGCCGCAATACCATGGAGGAATTAACAGGTATCGTGTTTTTTTCTGCCACTAGATGGCGGTTGGAATCCTGTTTAGATTTAGAGATTACATACTAGTAAACATAAAACAAAAAAAAGTGGAACTTGGCAACATTTTACCGGTTTTTTCTTCGCTGTTTTCCGTTTTTCTTTGGTGATGTACCATTTCTCTGGGCGGACCGCCCCCAGAGGACATTCACTGACGTAAAACAAGTAAACCCTTCAATACAACCATGGGCAGTTGTCAATGAAGCTGGCGACAAGGCAAAAAATAGTGATTGAATATGCTACTGGAGTGGAACAGGAAACTTTAGGCGGACACTAAAATTTCAGACATTTGTTTTCACTTCACAGTGGATGTCACTCGGGAGCTGCTTGAGCAGCGTGGTGGTAATGGCTGCAGACACCCTCTTAGCTGTATGGTTAATGGAATCCTCGATCCCTAGATCACCGATGTGTCGTCATTATTCGACCATCTTGGTGACCGGGGAGATCCTTTTCCCTCTGGATTACACACTGGCTATCTGGGACTCATACCGCACAGCTAACTGATCAGCTGAAGCTCAGTCTGCAGCCTTTAGCACTGCACTAACAGGCTAGCATTAGCTGCAGAGCAGCTCCGCTGCCTTTATTTTATGCCTGATAGTGAGGATGTGATGCACTGGTGTTCAGCTGAACATCTGAGGAACACTTTCCTGTTGTTTATTTTTATGAGAACTTTATTTGAAACTGCTACTGGGCTGTTGTTGTTCAAAGGGTCTGTATCAGGGTCCAGAGTGACATTGTGTTTTTTTGTTATCTGTTATGAGTCCATGGCATTTCAATTTATCCATTTGGAGATGAATAAAGACATCTATCTACCCATCTAAGCTGCACAGTTTAAGAGCTAACCGGCTAACAAACAACAGCCCCCACCTGTCACTGCCACAGACCCATTAGCATTAGCACACTATCATCCCGTTAACTGTACATGAATCACACAAATGTCATCCAACCCCATCTACAACTAGATTCAACTGATAAAAGTTTGTGTCTGTAATAAAAACAGTTATGAAGCAGACAAAGGATATAATAAACTGAACAAACATACACCTATGGGACAAGCAGCTGTGATTACTGTAACAGTATGATCTATAATATGATATTAGAATATATAATGAGTATGCTAACATCTCTGCTAGTCAACAAGCATCCAGGCATTGATGATAAAATAAGTTCATAAACATCATCAAGAACACAAATCCACTAAAACATATATAGATTGCTGATCTGTGTAATCTCTGTCATGGTAAACACCTGTGAAGGCATGGTTTTGTGTTTAGCCATCAGTATGTAGCTGGAGCTATGGTTGTGTGGTAGTGCCATAAACGGTGCCGTTTCTCACGAGAGATGAGCTCTTGTGCCACCGTGATGAGATCTTAAGTGTACTGGGATGGCTTTGAGAAACTGCAAATGGCAGTTTTCAACAGAGAGGTACTAGTGGGATGACGGAGTGTGCCCATTAACCCCAAAACAAACTATTTAACCATCACAATTAATTGAAACTATTTAAGGTAAAAATGTTACCAGGTTCTCCTTTAAGTATTTTTTACCCAAATGAGTCAATGTTATGATTGAACATTTTGTTCACTTTTGTGTTGATTATCTTATTTGCTCTTAACTCTTTCTGATTATCATTAATGGTGACATTGCCTGCCTGTGTTTCATCCTCACTTTCAGGAAAAAATGCAACAATTTTGTTGCAAAACACCACTAAGGATAAGCAATTCAGAGGTGATGTGTTGCAAAATACAGTTAAGAAGAAACAATTCAAAGATGACTTGTTGCAAAAAACTGTTAATGAGAAGCAATTCAGAGATGACTTGCAGCAACACAGAAGACAACACCGCACCTCATCCCCAGTCAACTTCAGGTCTTTTCTGGAAAGCTCGATGGACACAGGCCGCTCTGACGAATTAGGACATGAGGGCATTCAGGCTGAAATTGCTCTTGGGGTCAAAAGTAAGTAATGAGGCACCTGTACAGTAGACCGATGTGCAGCAGTCAAAATAAAATGAAGCATATCTTAAAATTATTTGTATTATAATAATTTGAATTTGTGTTATATTTGTATTGCAGACCCAAAAAGACTGCTGGGAGAGATCCCTTTTCAGTTGGACAGGAGAATTCTTTACTACATCTTCCAGGGTCATAAGAGGCTTTATGGATTCACCGTGTCCGACATACCCAACAAGATCACAGAGGTGGGAAAACTCTGGCTAGATATGTATGACTTATTTTCTTTACAAAGTCCAGGAGAAGGTTGTTCCTTTTTGACTTTCCAAAAGTATAGAGATTACTGTCTGTTTTTCAGTGAAAACCCTTATTTCTCCTGCAGGTCAGTAGACACCCAGTAACCGACGAGATAGATGAAGGTTATCAGCTTCATCTTACTCAGAGATTTGAAGATCTTAAGGACAGGCTAGGGCAGCTTGGGTATAACATGGCACTCCACCCTCATTTCTCTGAGTTTGTCATCAACACATATGGAATCCTGAAGGAAAAGTGTGATAAGACGAAGTCTTGGGCACCAAACTACAATGATCCAGAATTTTTGAAGAAGGTTATAATGACCTCAGCACCTAGAAAACTTCATGATGACCTGCTGACCTTACTCCGCTGCCTCTGCAACATGGCGGGGAGGGATGGAATGCCTCTCATCCTCTGGTAGACATCAGTCAAACATCAAAATTATTATACATCCTAAGCAGTGGCGTGCTGGGATCATTTTTCAGCTGGGGAGTTTCATATCTAACCGGCTAACAAACTGAGGATAATACTTACGGGGTAGCCATTTTTCATGTTAGAAATATGCGCACATTGTGCACGTAATGTGTAGACACCTCTTTCATGCCCTGGGATTATCATCAGTAAGACACTTGGCAAGTAAGGCAAGTAGGTATCGTAGCTCAAAGTTAAAAGTTAAAACGAGAAAATTTCATAAATTCACAACATGCACACCCCTCCCTAAACATCAGTGTCATCGCCAGTGTCATCACGTTTTGCTGCTCAGATGCTACAAAAAATATGCAATTAAAAAATCAATAGGCTTCTACTGCATCTAAATTATGTATTGTTACATTATTAATATCTTTTTCCATTAATAAAATAATATACATTATACGGCAAGATGAATTGGTTAAATACTGTATAGCCTATTCAGAGCATCCCAGCCTGATATTAGCTTGTATTAACCTATACCCCCCGTCGTTTATCATTTCCCTCTTTTGTCTGTCTTCAGCTGGGACACAGTAGCTGGGTTTCCATTACCCTCAGAAATGGGCAAAATGTAAATGGAGCAATAAAAAAACGGTAATAGAAACAGAAATGTTGCAAAAACTGTCAAAGATTGAAAAAAAAGAAGTTTTTACGCTGTCATGAGGTGGTTTTTGAAACGTTTCAATATAGAAGTTTTGTGCAAAAGTGTCATAGAAACACATTTTGCGCATCTTCACTGGTCATGGGCATGACAAGTCTGGTGCCATGAGAGGTTCAATAACAGAACAGTTTATTAAATGTTGCCCCAGTCATTTGGAAATTCTAGATCCACAACTGGTTGGTGAATTCTGCACAATTATCTCATCGTAATCCATGCAGTGAAGCTGCTGCCATGGACTTTGCCTTGGGATGTGCCTGCAGAGTGCTGCGAGTTATGCATGGATGCACCCCCCCCCTCTCTCTCTCTCTCTGCGAGAACTATGACATATCACGAGATGGGTAGATGGGACTTCACTAGACTCGTGCATCAGAAGCCAAACACTCTTCAATGGAAACGCAACTATACTTTGTCGAAATTGTAGAAATATCGCTTTTGCGCAAAACTGTAATGGAAACCCAGCTAGTGACAGGTGGGCCGTGGCTCAGGATTTAGAGCAGTTCATCGAATAACCAAAGGACTGGCAGTTCAAATCCCACTCTGTCCGACTCATGTCCTAGTCCTTGGGCAGGACACTTTACCCACCTTGCCTCCAGTGTCACTCACACTGGTGTATGAGTGTTTGGTGGTGGGCGCAGGGGCCATTAGGCACAAATTGGCAGCCACAGTTCTGTCAGTCTGCCGCAGGGCAGCTCTGGCTACAAATGTAGTTTACCACCATCAGAGGGAGAATTTGAGAGAGAATGAATGGATCAGTAATGTAAAGCACTTTAGGTGCCTTAAAAAGTGCTAAAAAAATCTAATCCATTATTATTACTATTATTATTATCATTGGGAGCTGTTGATGTTTGTTAGCCTGTTAGCTCTTAGGCCCATATTACAAACATCATCATTGTGGACTCTTGCTACAGACCCTTGTAACAACAGTGCAACAGCCTAAGAGCAATTTCAAATAAATTCTCATTATAAAATGTACAACAGCAGGACCAAAAGAATTCCTAAGATGTTCCGTGGAATACCAGGGTATCACCATTCGCTCATGAACTAAATAACGTTAGCATCATTTTGCTAGCGGCTACAGTCCGAGCCTGAGGTCGCAGGTTAGCTCTTCTGCTGTGCAGCTGGCAGGGCCTCAGACTGCCAGTGTGTCATCATGGTCCATGCGTCTGGATGGCTGGGGAGGGACAGATCCCCCAGGGGGGGACCTGATCGTCCGGACAGACAGATTGTGGTGGCGTGCCATCAGTCTGGGTCTCCATTGGCTGCGCAGCTGAATGGCTGAGTGGCTGACCGTTGGCCTGGGGCTCGGTCTGCAGCCGCGAGCATCACACTGCTAATAGCGGAAGAGCTAAAGAGCAGCTCCGCTTACGTAACCTCCTTCATGAAGTGAAAATAAATGTCTTTATGTTTCCCATTCTGCTCTGCTCCAGTAGCATACGCCATAACTATTTTCTACCTTCTTGTCACTGGCTTCATTGAAAACAAATGCATATGGTCATAGGGGGAGGGTTAGCGATTGGTTTTACAGCAGTGAATATGTGCTCAAGGGGAGGTACGCCAAGAAAAATGCTCCTAATCCAACGAAGAACCAAAAACAGTGAAGTTGAACCAATCGGTAAAATCTTGTGTAGTTTCCCTTTAACCTTTTATCTGTATGAAACAGCAGCCCAACCTACTTGTTGCAGCCTAGTCGACTAAAGAGCCCAGCCATTAGGAGCCATATATATATGTATGTATACAGTTGTTTTCCAAATAATAGCTGTGTGTAAAAACATGAGTAAAGCTCAAAATCCTTATAATAGTTTTTATTTCGATGCATTGGGAACACTGCACTTTATATCCTATATCAAAATAGGAAGAAAAATGTGTAATTTTTTAAAATTACTTCACAGAAAATGAAGAAAAATTAATATTGGGTTGTTTAAAAAAAAAAGTGTAGAGTTCTATTAGTGAATCAAAAAAAAAGTGAATCAGGTGGCCCTTATTTAAGGATGAAGCCAGCAGAGGTTTGCATGCATTTCTCTCTAAAAACCTGAGAAAAATGGGTCGTTTCAGACATTGTTCAAAAGAAAAGCGTACTTTGATTAAAACATTGGTTGGAGAGGGAAAAACACAAAAAAGTGCAGAAAATACTAGGCTTCTTGGCTAAAATGATCTCCAGTGCTTTAAAATGGAAAGCAAAAACCAGAGAGATTCGGAAGAAAATGAAAGGCTATCATTGGAATGGATGGAAGAATTAACAGAATGGCAAAAACTCAGCCAATGATCAGCTCCAAAGTGATCAAGACAGTCTGAAGTTACCGGTGAGGACTGTGACAATTTGAAGACACCTGAGTGAAGCTAATCTATCGCCAAGAAATTCCCACAAAGTCCCACTGTTAAAAAAAAGACATGATGAAGACAATACAATTTGCTAAAAGAACACATCAAATGGTCTAAGGAGAAATGGAGAAATATTTAGTGGACTGAAAGTAAGATTGTTCTTTTTGGGTCCAAGGGCCACAGGCAATTTGTCAGATGACCACCAAACACTTAATCCAAGCCACAGTACACGCTGAAGGCAGTGAAGCATCGTGGTGCATGATATAGGGACGTTTCTGTTACTGTGGAGTCAGGCCTTTTTATCGCATACATGGGATCATGGATCAGTTTGCCTATATCAAAATATCTGAAGAGGTCATGTTGCCTTATGCTGAAGAGGAAATGCCCTTGAAATGGGTGTTTCAACAAGACCCCAATAAGGCCCCAAACAATCAGTAGGCGAGCAGCATCATGGTTCCAGAATGACAAAATTAAAGTTATGGAGTGGCCAGCCCAATCCCCGGACCTTAATCTGATTGAAAATGTGGGGTGAAATCAAAAATGTTGTTTCTGAGGCAAAACCAAGAAATGCAGAGGAATTGTGGATTGTTATCAAATCATTTTGGGCTGAAATACCTGTTCATAGGTGCCAGAAGTTAGTCAACTCCATGCAACACAGATGTGAAGCAGTTCTCAGAAACCGTGGGTATACAACTAAATATTAGTTTAGTGATTCACAGGAATGCACAATCCTTAGGATTTTTCAGTTTATACAGTAAATATTTGAGTTTGTAAAGAAAAATGCAGAAATGGCTATTTTTTTGAACAGCCGAATATTCATTTTTCTTTATGTAAAGTAATTAAAAAATTGACAAATTTTTTTTCATGTTTTGATTTAGGATATAAAGTGCAGTGTTCCCAGTGCATTAAAATAAAACTGTTATAAGTATTTTGAGCTTTACTCACTTTTTAAATGCATTGCTATTTTTTTGAATACACACGCATTGTATATATATATATATATAAATATGTATATATATATATATATATATAGGTACTGGAGATCAAAATTACAAATTGATCAATTGAAAATTGATTCAGAAACAATTGATTTTTTCTGAAATGTCATCTTCACTGCTCAACAGTTGAAGAACTTTTTGTTGTGGCTATACCATGCTACTAGAACACTTTTTCACAAAATAACTAAGACATTTCAACAAAAACATTTTTCAGAAAACACACTGATCAAAATTAGAGAACAATTTCAGATATCTCCTAGGTATGTGTTAATCTGGAACCTGGTGCAAATTTCCTTGCTTATCTGACAACTCCTATTTAACTGGCAGCCTAACTTCCAGTTTCACTGACTCTGCAAGATGATGGGGCATTCTAAAGTGACTGAGCAGGTCGTCCAGATGAAGGCCAAAGAGATGACCCTATCAGCCATAGCAAGACAAGTTGGTTGTTCCAAATCTGTGATTACAAGAATATTGCATCTTTACAATGTCACAAACTCATTTAAGTCCCCCAAGACGGCTAGTCAACCATACAAGAGAGGACAGGATACTGCGGAGGATCTCAATGGAAAATCGTTTCAACAGTACAGCTGGAATTGCTTGCCAGTTCAGTGCTGAACAGGGTAAGGATCTGTCTCATAATACAGTGTCTCGACGTTTAAAGAGCATTTGGACTGACCCAATCAGCCCGCAGTGGTCATGCAGGACAATGCTCCCTGTCACACAGCAAAACGGGTAAAGCAGTTCCTTGAAACTGAAAAAGCTAAAATAATGAAATGGCCTGCCCAGAGTCTTGATCTAAACCCAATAGAGAACCCCTGGATTGGCAACAAAGTTATGGTGAAGAAACCCACTACAGTCACCGAACTGTGGAAGAGACTGGAAGAAGAGTGGGCCAAAATCACACCAGAGCAGTGTGACAGACTAGTGATGTCCTGTGGCCACAGATGTGCTGAAGTCATTTAAAGTAGAGGCCTGGACACTTCCTCCAAATTGTTGACTGTTGTAACCTTCAGAAAATGTAGCTGTTCATGCTACAGTTATTGCTGTTTTCTAATTATGATGTGTGTATTTTTTTTTGCAAAATAATGTTTTCTGTTGATGGTATAGCCACAACAAAAAGTCATTCAACTGTTGAGCAGTGAAGATGACATTATTTCAGAAAAAATCAATTTATAAATCGTTTTCTAATTTTGATCTCCAGTGTGTATATATATATATATGTATAATTTTCTCTCCTTGGCAGCCCACTGGGAAATCTCCTGACTTTCCCCAGTTACCTAGCATGTCTGTTCTACACAAGCTGGCATGTACAATATCTTCTGCTGTTTTTATTTCTCATTATTTATCAACCCTTGCTACAATAACAATAACACTAAATGTATAACCCCTGCCCTGTCCTGTTAACATTTTACTGTCTGCACTGGATTTACAATATACATATTTTTTATTCATACTTAAGAAATAAGTGTCTTGACTTTATGTTTATACTGCACTGTTTGCAGTGGACATACTATGTACATATTGGTTTTTTTTTTTCTATTTTAATCTAATAAGTGCTGTTTTATACATACTGTCCTTTTTCATGTCATGCTGCTCATATGTGCCTTAAATTGTCCCCTGGGGACAAATCAAGTTTTCTGAATCTGTATCTCAGAGACACCTAAATCTCACAATGAAGCATCAAATAAACACTGTTAAAAGCAATCAATAGTCTGTGGGTATGATTCTATTGTATGAAAAAGTACAAAGAAATGTACCTTTCAATGCAGCCATTCTTCTGTTTTTCCACATAATCCTAAGAAAATAACCTACTTTGAGTTTGGTTAGGTTGTTACCATAGATCATAGGTTTTAATATGCACTTTCCTTTACTAAAACCATAAACTACTTAAAGGGGTGATATTATGCTAAACCCATTTTTCTTAGCGTTTGGTACATTTATTTGTCTATGTCCAGTAAGTAGGTCAGTTCACAAAGTCCATCTCCTGAAGATCATCTGTCGTTCTCTGATACTGTGAGGAGATGCCACTGCTGGCGTCACTTCTGGAGATATCAACAGTACATCAGCAGTACATGTACAGTACAGAACAGTACATGTAGCGGGACATGCGTCAGGAGTACAACACATGTGTCATCAATGTTTGGACACTTGGACCAATGAATTAGGACATTACATCATCAGTGTTTGAGCAACCAATGGGTTTTGCACTATAAAAACCTAGACTTCCTGATGTTTGTCAGTCAACTGCTGTAACACCTGTATGTATGTGCTTGACTCCTTGCTGCAATTAAATCTCCTGATTCCAGAATCCAGCGACTCTGTCTTCTGTGCCTCCGAATTTTTCAAACAAGGAACCGAATAATTGATAAAGTTTGAACCCTCCAGGTGCTGCAGATCCATATGTTCATTTAGGCAGAAATTGAGTGGATTGCTACAATCCGTTTTAATTACCTTTGCCAAGGAGGTTATGTTTTTGCCAGCATTTGTCTATTTGTTAACAACTTTACACAAAAATTACTAGACGGATTTGGATAAAATTGACACAAGGAATAATCGATTAGATTTTGGGATTGATCCCTCCATGTGGGTGTGGGCGGGGCTACCTGCGCTTCATTGAGCTCTGTGTGCGGGGGGGTGGACTATCATGCTTGGCGGAGGTCTGCGCTCTCCGAGTGCTTTTCTAGTTTCTTCTTAGTTTGTTTTGATTTATCAGTAGTTATGTAGCTACATTTTTACAAAAAAAGATCAAGACTTCAGACGACAAAGTCTCTTCAAGTATGACATTAGCAGCAGTGCTTGTAGTCCATGGCTAATTTCCAGGTTGGTTTTAAACACATCTAAAGCATATTTACACCTAATATTTCTACACACCCATCCATTAAAGACATGTCTAGACCTTTAACACCTTAACTGGCCAGTTGGATTATGATTTCAATGATTTTGAAGAGATTTACACATATTTTTACTGCCAGTGATCGATGCTGCGCTAGCTCAATTGATATTTTCCGGCTCGGTTTTAAACACATCTAAAGCACATTTATACTTAATATTTCTACACACCAGTCTTGGACAGACGTGTGTAGACCTCTAACACCTTAACTGCCCAGTCTAATTATTATTTTAATGCATTTGTAGGGATTCCCAGGTTAACCCATAAGGACCCAGTGTGACATATGTGTCACTTTATAAATACGTTCTTCTCTATATTTAACCATTCTTATGTGGCTTTTCACCATTTATTGTAATCTTCTGTATTTTGTGTTTTTTCAGTAAAAATTTGGTATTTTGCAACATTCAATTCTCTAATCATGTAGATGTTCATAAAAGTTTAGAGTAAAATTGAAGATTATTTTATCAAAACAGAAAATTGAAGGAAAAACCAGTAAATCTCTCATTAATTGAACATAAACCCAGTGTGTCCATCCACTGTCACTGATCCAACGCCATGGGTTTTACTGGTGAATCAATG
>JAPTGZ010000001.1:39275979-39300030 GCA_029814645.1 Fowleria isostigma | reverse complement strand
ATTGTGGTTGGTGCAGAAGCTCGTACCGTTCGCTCTCTTGGCGTGTTGGATGGATTCAACCGTCTGGTTCATGACGCCATCATCCGCTGCCACTACAAGGATGACGATGTCTGTGGCGTTGGCTCCGCGAGCTCTCATGGCGGAGAAGGCGGCGTGACCTGGGGTGTCCAGGAAGGTGATCTTCTCACCTGACGGTAACTGAACTGGAAAAGAAAATTAACAACAAAGTGGAGAATCTTAACATTTTACTTAAAAATTTGTATTGAATATTTAGGCGAGACAAGGCAGGCGAAAACATGGATTTTTCATGCAGTGGTCAAGTTTGAGATTTTGGGCTAGTTTACTCCTTCAATGTGTTCTTTCAAGCTGATATTAAGAAAACGTTAAAAATATACATTAAGATGCTCATTTTATTATAGTTTATTTATTTGCAGCGGTTTCTCCCGAATTTACCAAGGAGTTAGCATTCTAAAACGACATGCCTAGTTTTAGGCCTAGGCCTTATGTACCCGCCATGCTAGTAAATAATCAGTTTTTATGAACTTGAAATATTCTATATTATTATTATTATTACTAAGGGCCTGAGCATTTATTCCGTTTTTGACCAATTGTTTCCTATATAAATACATTGAATTCTCCCATTTGAATCTTTAAACATTATTTTCTCAAAACGAGTTTGTCATTCTCCAGTGAAAAACATCCGAGCCTATGTATCACCTATTTACACCAACCTGTACACTATGTGGCCGAGGGTAAAAAAAAATGAACACTCCTGACCTTATTTTATTTCAATATCTTAAAAAACTCAGATGTCTCCCCTGAGCTTTGATAATATTTTAAGAACATTAATATTTAGATTATTCAGTATGAGCTTGAGAAATTATGTATTATTTTTTTGTTGAAGACAGGTTCATTTATTCGTTAATAACCGATTAATTTATTTTTCTTATCAGTGAAAGAAAGCACTTTTCAATTTATATTTTGCACACAAAATCTACTTATAAAAATTTGTTACTTTTTTATATATATTACAGTTAAATATATGTGGTTTGCTTACAAAATTTTGAAAATTAAAAACAGACATCTTTGGCAGAAGAATTTTTTTCTATTTTTTTCAATAAAAATGCTGAAGCACCAGTTAGGGGGACTTGGGATAAAATATGTATGTATTGCAGGGAGTACTCCACCTGTAAATTGTTTGAGAACCATTGCTCTAGAGGATTAAGCAGTTCAGAAGATGAATGAATGAATAAGTAAAATTGTTATTTTAATTCTATTTATTATTGTTTTTTTTACTGGCATTGTGTTCTTAAAGTTGTGATTAACTGGTATATGCAGTTAAAATTTATGTTAGGAGGTTGTGATTTATTGAGAAGTTGTGGGATTAATTGTTAACTTCACGCCTTTTAAATAAATGTTTAAATAACACTAATATTGTATTAAGCATTTATTTTGTAATAGTATAAATTTGCTTTGGTTTTCTTTGATAATTTGTTTTTATTGTGATTTTTATATGTCAAATGAATGAACAATTGTCATTCATTCAACATTATCAAAATGTTTAAACTCTTCAATATTGATATTTATGATAAACATTAAACCATTATTTCTACAAGTTTAAAAAGTTTTGCTCCAAGTGAAAGCAGAAGAAACAATTCTTCAAATTATTCACAAGTACGACAGCGTATTATGGCTACATAAGGAAATAAAATTGCTCGTCACTACAAAAATAAAGTAACATTTTGAGAATAAAATCCTAAGAATAAAATTGTAGTTTTCAAAAAACTCATTATTTAACTAAAACAATGTTTTCTAAAATTAAAGTCATATTTTGACAAATTAAACAGTTTCCAGTTACAGCAAACACAACAAGCGAAGCAGCAACTTTACTTCTGTTGAACTGGATTTACCAGATTGCAGAGAAGTTAACCCCCTCTCATAAAAGTACGACATTATTTATTTATTTAAATGAGGGTTTTTTTTAAAACTACAACTTAATTCTCATTATAGTGACTTCATTCTCAAAATATTACAACTCTATTCTTGTAGTGACAAGTGATTTTATTGTCTTAAGACCTTAAAACGCCATCATAGAGAAGTTAAAAAGACAAAATAAGACAAAAATGTCATGAAAATGAAAACTGATGTAAAACACAAAACAGAATGACGTGAACAAACCTGTAGTTGCGGTTTTGACATTTAAGACTCGAGTTTTTGTTCAATAAATAAAATCATTGAAATATTTTGTTTTTTCTGTTGTGATAATGTAAGACAAATTAAAATCTACATTCAAATACATCACCGTAACAATGACATCAGAGCAGGAGGCAGTGCTTTGGTGTTTTTTACCTAAAAAGGCGCCGATGTGCTGTGTGATGCCGCCAGCCTCTGTGGACACAATCTGGCTTTTCCTCAGACTATCCAACAGCGTGGTCTTCCCGTGGTCTACGTGACCCATGATGGTCACCACAGGGGGGCGGGGCTCCAGGCTGGACGGGTCGGCTGGGGGTCTGACAGGACCAGATGAGTTTGTGTGAGTGTTTGGACATGTGGTCAGTGTGAGTCCACATGGACGAGGGTGTTCCGGTGCTTCACCTCCTGACGGCGTCCCGGTTCTCTCGCTCTCGGCTCTCGTTCAGTTTAGCCGACCTGAACTTCATCCCGGACCGGGTCACCACCATTTTGATCCACTGCTCCTCAAGAACGGAGTCTGGCTCCAGAGAGTCCACGTCCAGCGCCGTGTTCAGCAGCGCCTCCACCACATGATCTGAACACAAACGTCAGAGAGAACATTACGTAAGACTGGGACCCTGCCTCCCTACCATCAAACTGTGACTCCACCTCACCAACTGTGACCCCGCCTCCTCAACATCAAACTATGACCCCACCACCCCAACATCAGAGTGTGACCCCATCTCCACGCTGTCAGACTGTGACTTCGCTCTCTCAACATCAGACTGTGACCCCCCCTCTCCATCATCAAACTGTGACCCCACCTCCTTACCAAAGTCTTTATTCATGGCCTGAGCGAGAGCCGCTGCCGTCATCCTCTGTGTGATTTCTACCACCTGTTTGTCCACTTTGACTTTGACCTTCTGGGTCTTTGGCTCCTTCCTCTGACCTTTGACCTGCACACAAAACAACATACGATATAAAATAAGATGAGGATGACAACCGGGCTCCTCCCGGACTCTGGGTCACCTGGCAATCCATGATCAGAGGCCAGAGGGACACACCTACACCTCACCTGTTTAGAGGCATGTCTCTGCTGATGGAGGAGTAGGGGGGCGGAACTTCGGGGTAGATACAGCAGGGTGCCAAGGAGCTCACATCTGACCTCTGAGCAGACGAGCCGCCGCGCCCCGCCCATCACTGATGACATCACATTCATAACTGAGAAGTCAAAGGTTAGACAGGGTTCATATAATGATCTTCTAAAACAAAGTGAGTTTATCAGATGCATCGATATCCAAGTTTCTTTCTATAAATGTCCATAAATGGTTTCATGGTTGTTATTGAAAACACATCACTGGATCAAAACAGATGAAAACAGAAAAAAAAAAAAAGGTGAAACATGGAACCAGACGATGACGGTTATGAAGATTCGTCTGGACCGTTACCATGAACAGATGAAGGGTTAATGTTTACTGGCCCGTTTTAAAGTGCTGGGAAGTGGGAAAGTCCGGCATCCAGCGATGCAGAATACGAAGCCTTGAAGCCAGCTGATGAAGGTGTGACGTTGACATGAAGCAGGTGGAGCTCAATAGGTGAAGATGTGAACACGCTGAATATGACTGATCCGATCACATCTAACACACGACCTTCTAGTGTACACATGTACTGTAACATGTAATCTAAGCCCCGTGTGAGTGAATGACCTCTGACCCCAGATGGATTAACTCACCTGAAGGTGGACGTTTCCTTCTGTCAGCTCATCTTCACCTGGAAACAACCTGACACCGTGACTTGAAGCTGCGACAGGGGGCCGCCATGACAGTCTGCTGAGAGAAGCCGGGAAGAGCCGACCGGAGCCGAAAAGAGCCGAATGAAGCCGAAATGAGCCGAGGAGAGCCGAGGAGCCGAAAGAAGCAGAGACGAGCCGAAGGGAACCCTTGTGGTTCTAATAGCCTTGTCTTCACAGATGATTTATATCGTGATCAGGTGTACAAACAACCAGATTCAGCCCGTAGATGCAGTACACTCAACGTCCCCTTTAAAACTGGATTGATTTGTAAAATGATCTATATCATAAAACGGGTTAAATTATTATTATTATTATTTTTTTTTTAATCTCAATTCTTTCATCAACTCTGCGAAACAATGTGTTTTTGAATTTATTTTCACTTAAATGGTAAAAATATATTTTATCAGTGTTGTTCAGTGTCTTATTGTTTCCCCCCCATTAAAATAATGTGCTTTTATTTCAGGTTTTACAGCCAAAATATGATCCAAATGGATCATATTTACACAGTACCATAACATGGGGTGATATGGGACAGTCTTTAGCATTTATGTATTGAAACTACCACAAAATTTTGTTATGGTAATAGGTTTGCTGTTAAATGTTAACCTGAGATACCGTCTTTACTTTTCATTAGTGACCTGTTTCCTAAAGGTTCAGTTTGACCTGTTTTTTTTTTTTTTTTTTTTTTTTACTGCCTGTCTCTTATTACCCCACTGATAGGGTTATTAGGGACACAAACTTATAATGAAAAGTGTGCCCAGACCTAGGGGTTATTAAGGATGTTCAGGGTGTTATTTTATTTTTTTAAAGGAATTACCTCCAAAACAAAACAAAACAAAACAAAAGACATAGCCTAATTTATATCTTGTATGTAGAGTTAAAAGAAATTGGCCACTTTTCAAAACTTGAAAACTATCATAACAGACTGACAAAAACATGAACATAGTAAAATTATGCGGCAATAAACTGGAACATCATATTAAGTTGAAAACAATTGATTTTTAGAGCAGTACTCCTGTCTAAAATAGCACTATATCATTATTGTGCATATAACTTTAAAAAATCTTTTCTCAAACCTTTAAGATTTTATATCAGTCTAGAAAATGTGCAGGATAAAAATATGAGAAATGCAACAATAAATTGCATGTCATTAAGAGTACTTTCTGCTTAAAAGCCCTTTTCTGAATGACATGCATTGTTTTATTGCATGTACTGCTTTCTGGCAATCCTGCTGGGAGTACTGATGACGCCTTTGAACTCCACATTTGTGTTTATACATACAGTATGTGTGTGGCATGCAGAGGTGCGTAATCCCAGCTCCATAGAGTAAAAGTGCTGCCATGTACTCTATCCCTCACATAACATCCTACCTCACACATACACACATTCATACACAGGAAGACACATATTCTGATTCAGTAAGAGTTTTAGCTCTGATTTGGGTGCTGTATATTGTTTCTTGTATATTGTATATTTTGAGATGCAAAATTTTATTTTTTACTCTATTTACACTTGTGTTTGTTTTTTTTTTGCACAATCGGGGCCTGTCACAGCTTTCATTTCACTGTCAGTGTTTACCTATTGTTCACTTAACACAGGTGATTCCACTAATTAATCCATTTACCTGAATGAGGAGTTGTGCTCATCAAAATGGGCTAGTTCACTGAATGGTTGGAACAAATACATGGCAGGATTTTTACTTGATGAACCTGGGATTACCAACCTCTGGACTGGCATGTTGACAGATTGTCCCTACTCCAGTGGTCCTCAAATCTGGTCCTCAAGGGCCGGTGTCCTGCACGTTTTAGATATTTCTCCTCTTCCAGCACACCTGGTTAAATTAATGATCAACTCATCATCCAGCTCTGCAGAAGCCTGATAATGATATAATGGCTTCCAGGTGTGTTGGAAGAGACAAATATCTAAAACATGCAGGGTGCTGGCCCTCAAGGACCAGATTTGAGGAACACTGCCCCATTTTGTACCTGTCATAAGTATAACCAGTTTTTAGACAACCCAAATACCAACTGACATTTTCTAAGCCAGGGATGTCTCCACAGTAGGTTGCCACAGCCTCTGCTGGAAAAAAAAAAATTTCTATACACTGTTTCTGTACATATACAAAGCTTTACCCACCTTTGAATTTTAGTTCCGAAACCACAAGTCAATATTCAGCCAATATCTCTTGTCAGTTTAGATTTTAAGATTCCTTTACTATAGGAAATTAAAGGTAACATAATCACCTTTCGCCATAACAAGTATCATTTTTCTATCTTGACCATAATCCCTACTTTTGCTAAGAAAAATAACTTTCTGGAATTTTGTCCCTAATTACCCCTGTATCCCATCCACTACTTGATGAAAATACTGGAAAAATCTTCTGTTAAATAAAGGCTCACACAAATGAACAAATCACACATTTAAGCTTTTATTGAGTTTTAGAAAATGTCCCAACATGTCTGTAAATGTTTGTAAAAATGTGTGTTGTATGTGGATAATTAGATATAGGAATAAATAAAAATTACATATTAAAAAACAAATGTAGCCTACAAACTTTAAAATGATAAATAACTAATAACCCATTCATATTCAGGTTAAGAATATTCATGTAACATGATTTTTTTTTCCTCATTACACACTTTAAACACTATCTGACTTCAGAACTCAGTAAACTTTAGTATTTTCATGTGAATTGACTGGTATTAAACTGATGTCTGACATTGGAAGGTAAATGAAACTAAACATCCTGTTGATACATGACATGCATCAAGGCATTAGCTGAGTGTTAGCCTAGCTTAGCACAAACACTGGCAGTAAAAGGTTAATTATTAACCATTAAAACCAACACAAGAACTGTTTTTCATGTGTTATTCTGATGCACACACCTGTGTCTTTTTAAATTCTTTTTGCTAAATGTGTTACCATGTTTTTCACACATTTTCCTGTTGTTACGAAGGCTAAGCTAAGCTAAACACATGCATCTGATAACCGGTCATTTAAGTCTGGACGATAAAACTATATTTATCACAATATATAATTCAATAATTACTATAATGGAGATACACATATTCTTTTGGTCACATTTTCAGATAAAACATAAAATGCTTCATCTTGTTGAATAAGAATCAAGTATTCATTTCATACACTGGCTACAACATTTAACCACAATAAATAAAACAAGTAAATCCAGAAATCACATTTCTGTTTCATTACATGTTTTGCTTGTTTGTTTTTTTAAATTTATTATTTTTTTAAATATGTTGTCTTGTTTCATCTCTGCTACTGTTTAACATTTAAAATGATCACCCTCTGATTGATTGATCACAATACAAGGCGTTTCAACCAATCAGAACACTCCTCCACTACTTCAGTTTAACCACTTCCTGCTGCTTGCTTCACAATAAAAGTTTTGCATAGTTAGAAAACTCAGTTTGTAGTGTTCACAGCATGTAAACATTCAGCAGCAGTGCAGAGCATGTTCAGGAGCCCTGATCAATAATCCATTTATTCAGTGCTTCAGTTGACAGTTTCTGTACAAAAACAAAAAGTCAAACCTGTTTTAGTTGGCGTTTCCCTTTAAATCCATGTTTCAAAGCTTAAATTCTACAGAAGACATGAAATAGTGCCATCATATGGACACAAACTCATTTAAAGTCCTTACTTCTACACAGTACATTTGACTAAATATTCACCTGTCACTTGTCTAATAACCTCTGACCCCACAGATTAGGTGACTATCAATTCTACATATCAGACTTTTAATAACATCAATTCTTATTATTTTGAGGTAGGTTTTTTGTTTAATTTTGACATATTTTATTTTGATAATCTTCTATCTTTGCTTATTTTAATTTTATCACACTAGACTCTACTGCATCCTCATCACGTTTCAAAGCCCTGAAGGTCACGCTTCATAGCACCACGATTAAACAGGAAGTCATATTAAATGTTTGGTCAGAGTTTGTGAAAAGGCACATTCTGACACACAAACGGCAAACACAGACCTACGACAAACACGTTAAAACAACATGTCATGGTGGCGGCCATCATCCAATCTGTCTGTGGATCAGGTGACCTCTCACTTCCTGTTTCCTGTCGGCAGGTGAAGCAGCAGCAGAGGTGAGTGCAGCATCACAGGATGAGTAGAAGAAGAAGAAGAAGAAGAAGACGAGGAGACTCAGGCCTCACTGGCATTTCCACACAAATAAACTGTAATCAAACAGAAACATTGCATTAAACATGAACAAACTTTCCCACAGTTCTGGAAGGCAGAGAGGAGTGGCAACTTAATATCGGGGGCACTAAATTATGAGCACATATTGGAATATAAAGGCAAAGAGGGGAGATATATATTGATAACGGGAAAGATTGAAGGTACAGTTACAAGTCTCATGAATGTGTATATCCCTCCTGGTAGTGACAAATACTGGAAGTAATGACAACAAAAACTCAGGGAATTCTAATATGTGGTGGGGACTTCAATATAACATTAAATGCTAAATTAGACTCCTCAAAGGGGAAAGGGAAGTATTAGAAGTATTGGGAAAAAGATGGTACATCTTATGGAGGAGTTAGGAGTAATGGATGTGTGGAGACACAATTACCAAACTAAAATGGTCTGTACTTATGTAGTGCTTTTCTACACATTAATGGTACTCAAAGCGCTTTACAATACAAGCATTCACCCATTTACGCACACACTCATATACCAGTGGGGGGTCTGCCACTATGCAGGGCACTATCTCACTACTCACTGGGGGCAATTACATAAGGATTCAGTGTCTTGCCCAAGGACACTTTGACATGCAGACAGTTGGAGGCGGAATTCAAACCGCCGAACCTTTCGATCACTGGACAACCCACTCTACCACCTGCGCCACAGTCGCCCAGATAAAAGAGAGTATACTCATTACTCTAATGCACATAATGTCTACTCTCGGTTGGACTATATTTTTAATGTTTACAAACAATATGTTAAGAGTAAAAAGCTGTGAAATTGGCCCCAGCACTGTCTCGGACCACAGCCCTGTCTATGCAAATATATGTCTTAACAACAAGATTCAAACCACCCTGTGGAGGTTAATCACAAATGTTTTAAAGTACTCACATACCAAAGAGTAGTGGAAGCAATAAAGCGTATCTAAAACATAATGATAATAATAATGAGGTATCCCCAGTAATATTACGGGATGCAATGAAGGCAGTAATTTGGGGAAAAATAATTAGTATCACCTCTCATCAGAAAAAAAAAAAAAAATTGAAAGTTTGGAGAACAAATTGTTGAAACAATAAGTTGATTGTATTCGTTGTGTCTTCCATATTCAGTTCTTAAGTGGCTTTCTTTTTGTCAGACAAGTGAACTTTTTAGAGGAGATGTTTTTTACCTGCTGATGGTTTTGGCTGAACCTCCAGCCTTCATCAGAGCTGTCAAATATTCGTTGCTGACGTGTCCTTAAAACAGCTGATCGGGCCGGGAACCCTTCACAATAAAAGTTCCCGACCCGGCCGTGCCTGCTGTCCGCTCCCCGACAAGGGGGCGTACACACTCCCTCACACCTGGGACACGGTTCTGCAATGGCGGCGGGGGAGCGGACAGCAGACACACTTTACCCCCAGCAATTATTTTAATAGGTTTAAAGCAACACCAGATCAGATTTCTACTTTCAAACTGTATTTTCCAGGTCATTTTGGTGGTACAACAACTCACAATAGGTTCAATTACACTTTGGTCATCACTCTACAGTGCCTTTGTGCCTTTCACTGGCACGGGGTAAGTTCAGAATACCTCTCCATGTCCAAAAAAAACTGACAATAAACTGCTTTATGGCATACGTCACAGCCCTTTGTTCGCCTTGAGAAAATGCGTAAACAGTTTGGTAAACAGTTTGGAGTGAGGGAGAGCTAAAAGTAAGCTAAAAGTCATGGCTGAAGCAGCAAGAAAAATGGGTAGAAAAGAGGGTAAGGGTGTTATCTGGAGAGTCAAAGAAAAGACAAAGTTACGGTGACAACATAAGAGCCTGGATGTGAACTGAAAGAGGAGGATGGATGCCCCACCGACGGAGTCATACCGGCTCGAGCATTTTATGTTCGCTGTTATGGAATAAGAGACGAACTCCGTTGGTGTGCTGACTTCCAAAAGAATTTTAAGGACTCTTGTGTCATAGTTTTTACCAACACATGGCTCATCGAACAGAACCACAACTCTGAACTCACAGAACCCCGGTCCGACTGAAGTGTATTACTGAAGTAACAGGTAAAACACAGGGAGGAGGGGTCTGTGTGTATAGTATATGAATAAATGAATGATACTGTAGCTCTGTTATTATCACAGAGGTATAGAAAAGGTAAATGAGTTTCATAACAGCAGTGGACTTAGAGAAATTAGTAACGCGTTTTTACTTTCACTTTCTAAAGGAGACGCCGATTCACTGCTGTAGAGAACATAGACTAGCTCAGCGGAGGATATGAACTTTATGTTGGGTGATTTTAATCATGTCTCACTGATGAAGACCCTAATATATTTATATCACTATGTCTCCTGTCTTGCATCAGGACATTTATTGACATCAAACGCACGAGTATTTTTTACGACAGTAGTTGCAGACAATACTATTTATTGACAAAATCTTAGCAAGTGCGGCTTTAAGAATTGGATTTCAAAAAGTATAACAGATTAACTTTTCATTTGTCCACAAGGGGGCACTTCACAGTTTTGAGAACCTAAAACAAAAATACAGGCTGGACCCTGACAATTTCTGTAGATACCTACAAATTAGACACTGTTTTAATCAGAACATTAAAATGCCCAATGCTGACTGAGAACTAATACAAACATTTTTGTCACCAATTAAATCAGGATCACTTAATAACCAGTTTAGGACTGGTCCAAAGTCATTCTCCAGTCCCAGACCCACCAGGTGTATAGTGGAATCTACATAAAGGTCAAACTGGCTCACATTTCAGACCAGATGAGTAAACTGTATCAGATCATCCTGTTGGTAGAACTGGTCAGAACTTGGTGAACTCACCTGCAGTCGCTGCCACCGGCGCTGATCACGTATTTATCATCGCAAGAGAAGCGGACATTGGTCACATGTGCCGAGTGTCCGAAGTAACGCTTGTGTTTGGCCTAAACAGAGGGAGGAGGTCATGTGAGTTTTTGGTTTCAGACTCTTTTCAATGACTCAGGTGTGACGTCACTTACAAACTTCTCTGGGCAGGGGAAGTCAAAGAGCTTGATGAGGCCAAAGTCATCCCCGGTGACCAGGTTAAGGCCGGCGTGTGAAACGCAGGTGCAATTTACATCCGCCTTCTCTGTGTTTCGAGGCCAAACACCAAGAACCTCATCACCGAGGATGCTGAGGAAAAAAACACAACCTGGGATCAATGTGTGAGTTTGAGTTTTTAAGTTTAAATTTGAGTTTAGTTTTAATGGTTTTATTGGAAGGACCGACTCATTTCAGGGCGTTTTACTGGTCATTAAATTCTGTTTATACTCTCCTCAAATTTCACAGCTGCTTCTACTTCCATGAGCTCTAATAACGTCTTCAGAACAACCAGACCAATGCAGTTCTTCACACTGACTCCACTCAGACATTTCTGTTTGGTCATAACTGACCTGCAGATCAATGCATTTCATACACTCCTGTGTTTTTAATAGTGAGTGAAAACTGAAACCTTCTGAGATGTGATAGTTGGATGAATAGATAAAAGAATAAACAAATGCTATTCAATGACATTGCAATCTTTATTCTTTTAGAAAGTTGAAATCAATAATTGATTTCAACTTTAACCTTTTACAGTTCAACTACATTTCATGGATGAAGGTCAGACATCACCTTCATCTTGTGACCCTAAAGTTAGGCACCTTGTAATAAGTGTGTGACAAGATCTCATGCCACAAGATTTCAATTAAATCATGCTGAAATTTCTTGTTGAATGAAAAGCTGTCTTGCGGGTAAATGTCCTGCGCCCTCAAATGAAAGTTTGTGAAGATTCAGGATGTAGGGAAAAAGTAAATGATCTTCACATCAGTGAGAGACATCGAGTGTTATTTTACTTTCACTTCAGCATGGACCACCCCGCCCCATATATACCCCCTCATATATACCCCACCCTCCCATCCCTCTGCCGAATTGTGCATGTGCCTCCCTGGGTTGATTATACACTTCAAGAGATCAATTCCACAAAAAACATAATGACAGATACCTTTGCACCTAAACTCCCAACTGATATGAGGTTATTTTTTCAATTTTGCACATATTGTTTGCACTTTAAAAAAGAAACATTTGATTTTATTTGTGAAGTTATGGATTTGTGAAGTTAAACACTTAAAATCTCATGCTTGGGTCATGCATAGATGTATATTATAAAACATTTCAAAATGCAAAACCTGCATTGTTTTGTAACTCTGTTAATTAAAAAAGTCTGTTTGTCCAGTCATGTATTTTGTCATTTTAGTTTTCTTAAAAGTAATGTGAAATATCATCTCGTCTCATGAACCCAATATCGCGTATCATCTCATCTTGTGAGCCGAGTGTATCACCACACCCCTACCTGCTAATGACCTCTACATGGATCTTACCTGGTCCAGGTAGCCCAGGTGATTCTTTCAATGACCGCTGTCTCTGTTGTGATCTTTCCAGAAGGAACTTCATGCACCTGACGAGTGTATGAGCTGGTGGACACCTGGAAACAAGAGAAGAACGAACATGATGACCAACATGAAGACGGACTGGATTGGAGAACCTCTTTTAATGGTGGTGGTCCAGTCTGTGACACTAAACTGCTGCAGATCTCACCTGAATGTATTTGCTGTCTGCAGAGAAGTCAATCTGGATCACAAACCCCGGGATGTCCTTACAGTAACCGATCCTGTTGAGGGACGGTCCAAGAGACAGATCGTAGAAGTCCACAGCACTTTCAACTGAACCCACTGCCAAGAACCGGTTATCTGGACTGAACCTGGAAGCAGAATACAGAACCTATGAAGACCACTGGACCCAGAAGATCGTATAAACAGGTTCTTAGATGGTCATATTCAGGAGCTTCCATTCAGCTATTTGTATTAAGGCTTCTGTTTTTTGAGGTCAGTTCAGTGTCACCAGTACAGAAGTGTTTTTAATTGGATTCATTCTTTAGAGAATTGATTCTTTTCAGTTGAGATTTCCTTTAGTTTTAGTTTTTCCAGTAAAACAGCTCAGGTAACAAGTTTGTTAAACTCCAACTTCCAGGATAACAACAGTACCATCACTACTCTGCAGACAAAACTCACACCACAGAAGACATTGCTGTCAGTGAGGCTACTCTCCATGAAACTGAACAGATCAATTTGCTTTCATCTGAACATCGTTAAGTCCAGACACAACTCAACATAAAGTCTCAGTGTTAGGCTGAGATGGTATACGGCTCACATCCAGTGGGTTTGTTCATTTAACATTAACTCTTTTCATAGATCAAAGTTAGTAAACGTCCCACAGCTGGACGAACACGAGGATGACTGACCTTATGTCCTGGATTGAAACACTGCGGTCTCTCTTCTTCCCCCAGACGGTGAGCGAGTTGACTAGTAGGATGATGAACTCTCCATTCTCCATGCCAATGGACACCATTTCACCATTGGGGCTGTAGCAAGTGCACTTGGCAGGATGCCCTAAACTCACTTTGTTCAGAAGTTTCTATTACACAAACACAGGAACAGGATGTAAACATTGACAGTTTACTAACAAAAATATGTGACATTTGTTTGTCCTTACTAGTCATAAATCCCATAATTCAATTTCATCATATTCTAATTCATGTTTCTGAGAGGGAGCACCTTCTTGGATTGGCGATTGACAGCTGTAACTACCAATCACTGCTCAGTCAGATGTGACTTCATTGCTCCCGTAGTTGTTGCCTTCGTATTTAATCTTGATTTTACTACTGTAGTCTCAATGTTTGTTATTTTCAGTCTGTGGTTTTGATTTGAAGTTAGAATGGATTAATCATTTTCTCATTATGTTAATATGACATGAGGTTCCAGCAGAAATGTCATTCAATAGCTGACTATGGACTTTTGGACATTTCAGAACCTGGACTTCAGTCAGCTTACTGCAGTGAAGTTTGAAACTAACTGTCTACTTTTACCACCGTGTGTCCTTGAAAACAGTATCATAGTACAGTAGTACAGTAGTACAGGATGCCTTCTCCTGTGCTTCCTAACATATCTCATGGGTTCCCTGTGGATCTATGTCAGTGTCTGAACCTTGTCTGCCAGGTCCCATATTCGGATCGTCCCATCATCGCTGGCCGAGATGAAGACATCTTTGAAGGGGTGGGTGGCCAAACCCCAAATCCCACCCTGAGTGTGTCCATTGATCATGGTGTTGGATGCAGCATTCTTCTCTCCCACTTCAATGATCTCTCCGTCTTTGGTTCCAACTAGGATTTTACCCTAGATGATGAGGGAAAAACAGAGAAACAACATAGGTCACTGATCATTGTGTCACCCAGGGTTTTCCCTCCAGTATAAGGCTGACCTGATGGTACCTAGTAAAACCTAATCTCACCAGTCCTGTACCTTCTTTGTGTCATATTCAGTTTAAAATCTCATGTTTAGTTTAATGTGTTGTGTTCAGTTTAACTAATTGTATACCTTTCCTCTGCAGACCGATCGGACATTCTCCACAGGTTGTCCAGTTTCCAGTTGAAATGCTCTACATCGTTTCATCTCTTGATCCCACAGCTTCACGGCTCCACCTTCTTTTGTCCTGTCACACAGAAACACCAGATTTTTTGGTGCTTGTTTTGATCGTGTCTTCAATCAGACGCCAACAGAGCTATTGGTCATCGCTATTTGAAACCTTCTAACTGGCTCATCTCTGATGCTACTAACATTAAATATTGTTTTAAACCAACATCTGTCAGACTTGAATGACTCCAGTCTGAGTGATACTCTCATTCCTCATGTGTTGATGCGTGGTTACTCACGGTCGTTCTTTTCCTCCAGTTACGATGAGTCCGTCCCTCAGTGTCGTGTACATGGTGAAGACTGGACCACTGTGTGCCTTTGCCACCACTCGAACTAGGAAGTGCTCCCTCCAGACGTACACATCCCCATTTATGGCTCCGGTAAATGTCAGGTTGTTCTGAGCAAACACAAAGATTCAGACTGAATATGTAAACTTCATATTATAATTTTAAAGCCACTGGTAGAAACTCAAAACATTTTAAAACGTGAAGAACACTGGTCAAAGAAAAACAATCATCTGTTTATTCTTAAGCTGAAAGGCTTAAGGAAGTGTTTGTATTAACTATGTAATACAATAATGCAGTAATGCATTTTATGACTGGATAAAATTTGGTTTAATTTCAAAATAGGATCAATTCTGTGTTTTGTTTTTTTTTTACTGAAAATTAGAGGGAACCAGGAATGAAGTCTGTTAAACAAGGCAGATTTAGTCCAAATACAGACCTGCTATGATTCAAGGGAGGATGTGTGTCTTATTATACACTGAACTCAACAGGTTTGACTGTAACAGGAAGTGGATCTTACTGCTCCAAATGCGACAGACAGCATCGTCTGCATGCGACCATCCTCCACAGAGCCGATCACTCCTTTCTTGTACATGAGCGAACCTCCAACCAGAGTCCAGAACTTGATGTGCTTGATTCCAACTGACACAAACTGAGTGTCAGAGTCTGGTCTAAACTCCACCACAAAGATCCGCTCAGCGTGGCCACCTTTACTGGTCACTTTAGTGCCTGAAAATAACAAACACCATAATTTCAGGAGGTTTCACTTGATTTCTATATGTGTTGTTCTTAATTCAGATCTAGTTGAACAACCACATGATTAACCTAAAACTTAGCCAATACATTTTAGGATCAGACAAAACCCAAAGAAAGAGATTCTAAGGACTAAAATCTTCCAGAGGTCCTGCAGATACTCTGTCCTAACTGGACTTCAGATGTTTGGAGAACATGAGATGAACCTCAATACCTTCCTGCCATCGCCACACTGTGATGGTGTGTTCAGGTTCCACTCCTACAGACAGCAGCAGCTTCCCTGTAGCGCTGAAATTGACGTAGCCGACACCTTTGGCGTGGGAACAGCGTAGAATGGACAGCGTCTGTCTCGTCATGGCATCCCACACATGGATGGATGGAGCAAGGCCTGGAAGGATAGACCAGAACCATAGGAACCAGAGACCTGAGCAACCTAAGGAAGCAAATATCTAACGAACAAAGGAACCAAAAAACAGGAGAAACCAATGAACCACAGACCCAAGGAACCAAAGAGCTGAGGAACCAAAGATCTGAGGAACAAAGGAACTGTAGAATTGAGAAATCAAAGACCCAAGGAATCTTGGTGGAAAGCAACTGAGGATATAAGGATACAAAGACTCTACTGAGCTAAACAAACCAAGGACTAAGGGCATTTGTTGTTATGGATCCCTGGAACCATGGAACCTAAAAAACAGTATCAAAAATCCAAAGAACTGAGATTCCCAGGAAACATGAAACCAAGGATCTAGACTATTCAGATAATCAAAAATGCCCTGGTCTGAGATGAAGAGCAGCCAAGTTCCTGAGTGTTCCAGCTATTAATGTTGTCAAACATTAATATACAAGACACCGGACCAAAGAATCTAAGGTCTAAAGCATCTACGAGCCAGGGATCAGATGTACTATGAAAACCAGGGAAAATCAGGGACCAAAGGATCTGAGCAACCAGAGCAACTGTAGAAATAAAAAACCTACAAAAGTAAGGGAGCCTAAGAACCACAGCACAAAGGAACTGCACAGAGTGGGAACAGAACCATGGGCTTACAGGGGTGATGGACCATAGAACCTTCAAAGAAAGAAACCAAAAGGCCAGAGAACAAAAGAACCTCTGAGGTGAGGAGGAAAGGGAACAAACACTGGAGATGAATAACAACTGGGCAGAGAACTGAGCAGGAGATGGATCAAACAAGGAAACCATGCTCAGAAACAGAATCCACTCTGTGTTCTGGTTCTGATGGAATCAGAGTCAGTCTGTCATATCCAAACACTTCAACACCTGTGGCCATGAACACATCACATCTGTCTCTGAGCTCCACCTTCACCCAAGATGAAACCACTTTGACTGATAGCACAACTGAGGCACAAATACAGATGCACCAAATACTCCACGCTCATTAGTCAGTGACAGCATATACAATAATTGTCGTATTGGCTGATCCTCAGGTAAGGATAAGCAAATAAAGGTGTAAATTAACCAGTGATGTGTGGTTTATGGCTGGTGAGGCCAGATCTACAAATACGAGAACCCAAAGAGTATCTTATTCATTATTTAATTAGCAACTGTTAATAGGTTATGTTTCATATCAGCCTTACACATACCTACGTGAAGCATATGTCATTTAAGGTCAAAATTTTATTTACAATCAAATTAAGTTGGATATGTAATCTTCCGTTTTGAGATTAAGGCAGGGCAAGAAGGAAAATAAATAAATTGCTGCACTTGACTTGTAGTTTGTGCAGTGGCATGAAGAACCTGTGGGCTCAGGAGCACCCTCTGCCATGAGGTAAGAGTAATGGTTGCCTTACTGAGTGCCTTTTTTATGCGGTTTTACGACTGATCTGTTCGACAGAACAAGTACACACATACACATTATCCAGACTATGGAAAGTCAGGGCATGTAATCATAGTGTTTGAAACCCTTTTATTGGCGACAGAGACAGCAAGACACTCAAATTGCAGGGGATGCCAGCAGTGTTTGTGAGGGAATATGTATCCAAGGTGAGGCTCAGATTGTTGCTGCCGCACTGTGCATCTCTTTCCTGTATTTGAACAGGAAATGCAGAAATTCTGCAAAAGTGAACTGAAAAACAATCAAAATTAATGGAATCCCACAGAAAATAAGCTTATAATCCATCAGTAGACCACTATCAATATTTATTTTATTATATCTTTTTTTTTTTTTTCTTTTCATGATGACCAGGTGAGGCTCTGTCTCCCCTGACCATACATCACTGGTAGAGACAGACTGGGTCAGGATGTGAATGTCCTTATGTCACTAGTTCTCAAATCCGGTCCTCGTGGACCGGTGTCCTGCATGTTTTAGACATTTTCCTGTTCCAGCACACCTGGTTCAATTAAGGATTAGCTCATCACCAAGCTCTGCAGAAACCTGATAACGATGTAATGGCTTCCAGGTGTGTGGATGAGGGAAATATCTAAAACATGCAGGACACCGGCCCACAAGAACCAGATTTGAGAACCAGTGCCTTATGCTGATTTGATTAATAGTCTCTGACTCTGAATCAGTTGATGACTCCACTGTTAGAGCACATACACTACTCATAAAAAGTTAGGGATATTCGGCTTTCAGGTAAAATTTCAGGATGAGCCTAAAATGCACTGTAACCTTTACAGGTGAACCTTGTTGTGATACTGGGCTATATAAATAAAATTGAATTGAATTGAATTGAATTGAATTGAATTGAATTGAATTGAACTAAATGTGACCTTCTGTTGTCTAACAGTTCAGTGTTTCAGGACTTTTTGCACAACTGTCTGTTCTCTAACAATGAGCTGAGCAGCAAAATTCACAGCAGGTGTTTGATCCATGAATTGGCCAATAAATGTCCTGGATCAATTAGAATTGGTATTCAAACAGTCCTCTTCATCATGATGTTCACATTTGGACATCATAACACATTGACAATGATACGGTTGACTGACACACTGACATTATTGATGCGGTTGATTGAGACAGTAGTATTTATTGTTGTATACCCACCGCTGTTGTTGGCTTTTGTTTCAAAAAATTGTTTAAGATGAGATCACCATTGTATGTTTCTACTTTAATGCCCTACTTTCATGATATAATACCACTGTAGTGTCAACTTTTCGCATTTTCCATAAATTTCACCCAAAAGCCAGATATCCCTATCTTGTTATGAGTAGTGTATATGCTGTGGTTCCTCTGTTGTGTAGTATCTCTACGCTGATCCAATGTGTTTGTGTCTGGCTTTAGACATTGGCTTAAATCTGGTCAATTTCATCTTCATCAAACCTACATAACATTGATCTTATTTACAGGTGAATTCACTCCTTCATTGTCTCTGTGTGGATGTGATGTTTGTTTAAGCATGGGTGCATCTTAAGATCTTTCACCTCCAGATTAACCCTTTGAAAGCTGGTCTGAAGGCACCACTGACAGACTACCGTGATCACAGCCACAGAGTGTTAGGTCAACAGGATCACTGCACTCAGGGTCGGGCTTAACATTCATGCTGTCATCAGTCATTTCCATCAACAGGACAGATCACAGTTTAACTCCTACAGGAAGTCAACTTTGACTCAACGTCATCACAAACACAAACCAGCAGCTATGAGGGCTGCACATGCTCAGAGGACACGGTAACACGTTCAGAAACTCCTTCCATCCACATTAATAACTTCATATTGTGTCCTCGTTAAACTTTTTACTCAGGTTGAGTTACACCAACAAGGATTAAGGTTTTAAATCTACGTAAATCTTACTAAACAAGATTAAACATAAAAACAGTTTAGTTTTAATGATCTAATCAGAAAATTCTGTGCATCTTCTGCAGATCCATGGTGGTCAATGTTCTGAATTCCACCCAGTAATGAACTTTAACACTGAAGATCCCATTAAATAAAGAACAGTAGAAGTCTGCAGTACAAACATGTTGGACTCAAACAATTCCTTCTGTTGATATAAATTCTTATTTTCACTCCAAACTAATGAAACATAATAATGAAAATTTGGACAAAAACAAGTCTCTGCCTGGATCTAACTGAGCCCATAGATCAAATCCTTTATTGAAATATTTATTCATCAGATCTTTAACCCTATATCAATGCAAGATCTGGATGAAAATTAATAAAACTATGGATGAACACAAACATTGGGACACTACATAAACTTCCGGAAATGATTCCACAGTGAATGTATGTCATATTCAAACCTGAATTTGGACAAATAAAATATTAGTTTTAATGGAAGTTGTAGTTTTTACCACCATTGCTGCTGACGTTATGTTTCATTTTATTTCTATGTTTCATAGTATTTTCAGTAAACTATTAAAAATGTCAAACATTTGATAAACTATTAAAAATAATGAAGAAATTTCACTAATGTAGATCACATGACTTATCAATTTAACGTATGGTAAAAAGAAGTTCCATACAAATAGGTAAAACAATATTTAATGCTTGACCTGCACTTCTCCTCTCTCCATTGATTGTCCATGTGTCCTTTGCATGTCTAACTTTGTGTCTTCTGATTCTAGTGGTTTGTTCCTCTGTGTCCTCTCACTTCCTGGTGCTTTTTCTGCGTATCTCTGGCTCCGCTTCTGTTGGTTCCTGATCTGGTTCTGGACTCTATCCTGTCCAGTATACATCTGTCCTCTTTCCACTAAGCAGATGGACACCAACCCAGGGTAGTCCCTCATCTCCAAGGACATGGTCATGCAGTGCTTACAGCTTTAAGTCTAGAAGGAGGCTTGGCCTAATTGCATTAACCTTTGTTGGTGGAACCCAGTGTAAAAGGCTGAGTTTTGTGGTCACTGCTGTTCTCACTTGGACTCAAAGGTCAATTAATACAAACACAGCAGCTTTAAGTGTTTGGTGAAAACATGGTAAATCATGGACACTGTTGGGTAGTTACCACTGGCAGATACAACGTCAAACAAAAAATATGTTGGAACAGTTTGTTCAATGCAAAATGAAAAGAATGCTGTGATATTAAAATGTCCTTTAGGTTGTGAGTCTTTGTTGATAGTAAAAACACAACATACTTCCTATTCTGACCAGTGACTTTGACTTCATTTGTAAGTATACATCCAATCCTCAAATGTCCATGACATAGAGTTGTGTATTTCAGGTGTCCCTTTGTCTCATATGTGCATCGTAATGCAATGGCCTGTTTCAGTGTCTGTCATTTTAAATAAAAAACATCTGCTGGCCACGCCTCTTTCCTGTTGGTGCCATGGATACCATTTTGTGGACACTATGCCAGAGGTTCTGGAAATCTAGTGTTTTATCATTTTAACTTATTCCTGTTTCATCATATTGTTCTTATGTTTTTCCTGGATCTGATGAATCATGTTTATTTAAACATTTACTGAAGTGAAGTATGTTGACATGATCGACAGTGAAACACAAGTCAAGGGACATTTTAACATCTGCATCATTTTTAATTCACATTTTTTATACCATACCAGCTCTTCATTTCTTCTTTGCTGTTGTATGGATCGGAGAAAATCATACCTCCACTATTACCATCAGCTTGACAGATGCTGTAACTCACATCACACTGAATATATTCCTTGGCTTTAGTTTAGTTTAGAACATTGTTCAAATATGAAAGTCATTTTGATCCATGACGGAACTCATCTGGGACCTGGTCCTATCGATACTAGGGCCTGGTTTCTTCCAGGTCCAAATCTGGTTTGGTTATCTCTGGAATGTTACACATTGATTTGTAAATGATCGTTTTACCCTTAACTTTAACTTGAACAAAGGTCTAGAAGTGTATCATGGGTTCAAGGTTTTTGAAGCACTACAGACTGATCTGAGAATGAAGGTGACACAGAAATAGAAACAAAACTCAACCACAGGTTAGACCTTTTACACCTAAGAGATTTTGTCAAAGCACCCCTACGGTGTTAACAAATTAATGATAAAACCATCGTCATGGAGACCGACAGCGAGTCCCACAGTGTTCCATGGATGTGTGATAAGATGGTGAAATAGTGGAGGTTTGTCTTTGTATTTCAGGTCATGTACTGGTGGTAATCACACAAAATAAGGTTTCAAAAGGATTTAATGTGAATGGAATGAAGCTGTTTTCTTGAATCCACACTGGACCTGGACCGAGATCCGGATCCAGACCCTCCATACTCACCGGACACGTCAGCCTCTACAGACCGGCAGCCAACCACAGACACCACACGTTAAACAGTCATGTGACAATGTAATGTGAGAGGCAGGACGATGAGTGACAGCAGAGGGGTGTGTCTTACCTGGCAGGTCGTTCAGGTCACCTGGAGGTGAGACGTGAACATGACGGAGCAGTGGAAAAGAAACAGACAGGTGTAGAAGGTGTAGATGGGCAAGAAGTAGCACACACATGAAGCACATGGAGAAGAGCTACAGCTGCACCTGCATCACCATCATCATCATCCTCACCAGCAGCAGCAGCATCATCACCTTCATTACCATCATCTTCATCCTCACCACCATCATCATCATCATCTTCACCACCATCACCATCAGCAGCAGCATCACCTTCACCACCATCATTATCATCATCTTCTTCCTCACCACCACCATCGTCATCATCAGCAGCAGCAACCCTTCATCATCATCATCATCTTCACCAGCAACAACAGCATCACCTTCATCATCCTCACCACCATCAGCAGCACCAACAGCATCTTCATCACCATCATCTTCATCCACACTACCATTGTCATCATCAGTAGCATCATCTTCACCACTACCATCATCATCAGCAGCAGCAGCAGCATCACCTTTATCATCATCATCATCATCATCCTCACCACCACCGCTACCATCAGCAACATCATCAGCATCATCATCAGCATCTTCATCCTCACTGCCACCATCAGTATCAACGTCATCATCATCACCACCAGCAGCATAATCATCATCATCACCGTCATCTTCATCATTATCATCATCATCATCATCTCCACAGATGGTCTGTCCTCAGTTTGGACCTAATTATCATATTCATGAACCTGATATTTGTGGTTTTACTGTGACAATACTTCAGTTCAGGTGTCGTCCTTCTGTTTCAGTGTTGGACTCACCGATCTGTCCTGTGGCGATGACATTCTGGTATTTGGGGTGTTGGTTGACCGTCAGACACAGGATGTCATCCGTGTGCTCCAGGTAGAAACTCTGAGTTCCTGAACACAACACGACAAGTGAGTGACAGCACAGACATAGATCAAATGCCAAAGGCTGGAGGCGATACCGACCAGACGACAGGTTCTGAATGATCACGGCGGCGGCTGTGTGAAAGACGATGTCAGCACCATCGTTGAGGTAGTGCAGGTTATTACGGCAGTCGAAGCCTCTGTATCCGAAGACATGATCCAGAACCAGCTCCTGAAAAACAGAGGAAACAACGAAAACCCAACCATCAACGATTAACACGCCTGAGAACTACTGTGACTTTAAAGGGGTCATATTTTGCTAAACGCACTTTCATTGGTCTTTAGTTCATTTATTTGTGTATTTGGGGAACTTAATAATTCATAAAATTTGAATGTGAACCCTCCAGGTGCTGCAGAGTTATCTTTATATACATTCTGGCAAAAGTCAAGTAGATTTTTACAACTCATTTTAATTCCCTCTTAATTTGTTATGTCTATAACTAGTTACAACACGACATTTGCACATATAAGGTGGAGACTTCTGTCGAACATTTCTTTGAGTATGTCATAATTGTTTGTCAGCAGCAGTGGTTGTATATGATGAACTGAGGGCCTCTTTGTTTAATGACTTGTTTATCCAATTACCCCTGACATGTTCTGGAGCACTGATGATGACAAGATCAAATTGTTCCGTTCAAATGTATATAAATTGGCATCATGTGCTTGTAAACCTTACAAAAAGTGGCAGATGTGTTTGTTTAAATAGGTCAATACATTGTCAAGTTTATACTGTACCTACTGCCTGGTATTTTTGGTTAAATTGTTGGTGTCTTATAAGCCCATGTAAAAGGGCTGGGCATATTTGTATGCAAGTCACAATAATAAATAATATTAATTTATTCAATGTAGTCCATACTGAAAATATGTCCAACCTTCAAGGCCATCACCTAAAATGTTCAGTTGTTGGTTGTATTAACAAACGTAAGTGGCTGAACACAACAGAGCAGCAGAGTCAACAACCTGGAGGGGGCGGGGCGTGAAGTAGCTCATTTGCATTTAAAGGGCCAGCAGTCAAAATGGCCTGTCTCATTTCATTACTCAACTGGGCGGCCATAGCTCAGGATTTAGAGCAGGTCGTCCAATAACCAGAAGGTTGGCGGTTCGGTTCCCGCTCTGTCCCA
>JAPTGZ010000001.1:39252912-39264465 GCA_029814645.1 Fowleria isostigma | reverse complement strand
TTCTATTCTATTCTATTCTATTCTATTCTATTCTATTCTATTCTATTCTATTCTATTCTATTCTATTCTATCCACTGAACTCTGGTATTGTCTGGTCTGCTGCAGAGGCTTAAATTGGTTTGATTAATTCAATGTGGCTGAAGTAAAACATCTGACATCAGTGGTAATAAATCAAACTCAAAATGCATCAGTAAAATAAGCAACATACAAGGGAATTAATATGATACTGAAATATTATTTTCAACAGACTTGCAAAGCCATCAGTGTCTGACGAACAGAAACAATATTGATTTTACAATGTTGGAATTTTTCACAATTATCAAAACATTGATTAATCAATTGCATTGAATTTACTGCCCTGTGCTACTACCAACTTCATGAGTTTTTAAAGTCAACATCAGAAAAACTGCACAAACAGAAACATGGACAATTTGAAAAGGTCACTGCTTTAGTCTCCTATATCCAGCCCTGTCTCAACAGCACTTGTTTTATGCTTAGTCCGAATTTAGTCTGATATGTGTAGAATTTTTTGAGTTACTTATGGGATCTGACATAGGAATTTAGGCCACGTAGAAGGCTGAGGTATGGGAGCCAGAATATATAAGTTCAACTTCATCCCACTCCTTTTTAAATGTTTTCTTTTCTTTTTATGTAATTTTTTTGTTGTTTGGTTTTAATGTTATATTAGAAATAAATAAACAAACAAACAAATAACACTGCTTGGCTCCTCCTCCTTTTCATTATAGAGGCTCATGACAGCCACTTAGTGAACTAGAGTCATTACTCTCTTCGTCGTGGGCTTTGGTAGTCTTCTTTCTTCTCTTCTGCTAAGTGGAAGTTAATACTGTTAATATAACTAGTAATCTATTATAGCAGCGCAGTCTAGATATTGGCCTTGACTGTACAGTGTAACTGTCATAAATATGTTTTGTTTTGTTTCTGTCTCTTCAAATGAGTGGTTTACATCAACAAGAAGCAGAACCTCCACCGTGTTAGGACAACACAGGCTATGTATTCTTTCAGTTTTTATCAAGTGATGTCACACGAGTTCATCTCCTTCAAGGTTTGGATGTGGACCTGATTGAACATCACCTGAACTAAAACGATTGGAATGGACAAAACAAACAAATAAAGTTTAGATAAAGTTTACCCATGAACAAACTGCAGACGAAGTCCTTCCTCTGGAGCTTTCTGTCTCTTCAGGGAACCAATCAGCTTCTTCCTGAGCTGAGGCAGGTCTTCCTTGTACACCTGAACACAGACACAGATGAGCTTCATGCATCCAACATACATTCACTCCAACATGTGACGCTCTCTTCTGGTCACCTGACGCTCGTAGTTGGTCTGGGCTTCCTGTTCAATGTCCGAGTCCAGCTCCGGGACGTCCGACACATCCGAATCTGACTCCCCACTGTTGGAGTCGGCGTAACCCTCTGACATCACACAAGAAACAGGAAGCACAACTTCAGAAGGTTAGGCCGAAGATCTGAGCCTGGCTGTACATCAACCATACACTCTGAACATTGTTTCTATTCTCTTCTATTCTATTCTATTCTATTCTATTCTATTCTATTCTATTCTATTCTATTCTATTCTATTCTATTCTATTCAAGATGGTTGGTATCTATAGTTGTCATTATAAATAAAAATCAATATTTCTTTTCAGTTTAAAGGCTACTCTTTGGTTCTGAGTGAAAGAGGAAGAAACTGTGTGGTTTTAAATTATTACTAAAAAAAAAACAAACAAGAAAACTAATGGCATAAGAAACATAACCAGACAAAAAGAGCAAGGATAAAAATGAGGTAAAAGAAACCAAAAAAAAATTAACTTTGTGTTGTATTTGATAATAATTTATATAAAATAAACTTTGAAAACAAAAGAAAATGTGCAACATAAGTGACATTTCATGATCCAGACCAACTGTTCAGATGCAAGAAACATGTTGGACTTTTGGTTTCGAACAAAACCATGGATTTTGTTGTGCGTTCAGGTGCACCTCTTGAACTGACATGAAGGAACGGTAAAGTCACTCTTAAATCCACTGACCTACATCAGCCACCAATTTCCTGTTCTTCTACTAGAGTATTTCTAACCATGAAATGTTGAAATCAAGGAAATCTGAAGCTCTGTGATTGGATGTTGGTGGCTGAAATACAGCGTAAGAGTTGAAGTCTGACATAGTGCTTTATCTTTGGTTGGTGTCTGAAAACCTAGGCTGTTTATTCATCCTCCGTCTTCTCTCTCTGAGTTAAGATCTGAACCTAACATTGCACATAACATCTATTTGTAATCACAATAAGCCTGTGCAGATACGTAAAAAGACTCCAGTTTAAAGGTCCAGGTCCAAGATGATTTAGGATCATAAATGGAAAAACAAACATAGCGGCCCGATGGTATTTGTACAAAAACCACATCATTACATAATATTATCATAATTTATTACACACCCTCTTCAAGAAGTAAGGACAAAATAATAGAAAAGAGAACAAGAATTTGATCTAACTAGTCATATCTACAATTGATATGAGTAATCATGTCATGTTGATTCTAACTGTAGTCTGTTTTTGGTCTTGGTCTTGGCCATAGTCTTGACAAGGCTTGGTCTTGGTCTCACTTTAGTGTATCATGGTCTTGGTCTTGTCTTTTCTTGGTCTTGATCTAGCCGGTCTTGATTACAACAATACTTAACTGCACTATGTCTTATTCACTACATCATACAGCTGAACATGAATCAGACATGTCTTTCTTCATTTAAAGTTTGATCTAATATTTGTCTGAAAACACCACACTTGTTCTAATGCTATATTTTAAAGCTTTGATTCATAGTCCAGTTGAACACAGACATCTGGAAAACACCTTTCTCTGTTTCAGCTTGTAAAGACAGCGGAGTGTTAGCGTTACCTTGGAGGAGTGGCTCAAGGACTCCGTTCATAACACCTTCAGGTAGAAACCTCCACTGGAAGATGGCGTGGTCAGCTCCACCAGTGCTGATGACCCACTGCAGGTCGTTGGACCAGCGGACATTGGTCACGTGGGCAGAGTGGCCAATGTACTTCTTGAACTTGGCGGCTGTAGGAGGACAGGTCACATGATCAGCTGTTTGAAGTAAAACTGTGGTTGCAGAGTGAGGTCATGTGACGGGGACACTGACCTTTTTTCAGACATGGAAACCTGAACAGTTTGACAAGGCCCAAGTCATCGCCGCTCACCAATACGGCGCTGCTGTAGTTGGCGTCCACCGAGTTCACATTGGTCACGTTGGAGTACTTGGGCCAGATACCGTTGACCTCAGGCCCGATGACCCCAGTCCACGTCATCCAGTGGATCCCCTTCCCTTCCTCTTTAGGAACCAGCTTCCCGGCTAAGGAGGCAAGAGGTCGAAGGTCAGGAGGTATCTGGTAGTTCAACCTCAGATTTAACAATTTTCATGGACTATGGATATATTTAAGGAAACCAAACATTTCAGAATAAGTCCTAATATTTCCAGATCAGGTGAAGCTACAAGTTTAAATTAGTAGAACGCTTCATTTACATCTGAATCTGCATCTGACCAAAACTGAAATTGAAGTCAGAAACAAAATTGAAAGACTTGATGAAACTAAAGGGTGTTTTTACTGGGCATCCTGTAGAAGAGCCTCTCGCCAGCACCATCGTTGGTCTGCAAGAAGCGACTGTCCACCGACCAGTCCAGGTGGGTGATGAATGACGTTGAACGGCTGCACTCGCCAACCTTCTTGTAGCGCTGGGCAACAGCGTAAACATCCACCAGACCATCATTGGATCCCACCGCCAGGAAGTTTCCATCTGGAGAAAACTTGAGCTCATGGATCACCTCCTTCCTGTCTTTGATGTGAACCACCTCCGTCATGTCCCTAAACAACAGCATTTAACTAGTTAACAGCACCATAGCCAAGTTTTAATATATGCAGACGACACCCATATTTACCAGGATGTCCCAATCAAACCATCTGATCAAATATGTATCAACTTTAATGATCACGAGCTATGGAAACATGTTGAAATTCATTCACAGAAAACTAAAAGAACAAGCTGAATGTCAGATTGATCAGAATTTTCTTTATACAAAAAAAAATATTCACTTAATCACTGCATATTCAATAAAAATATTTACAGACATAGGTTGTAACTCATCCAGTTTGTATGTGGACCAGTTGTCCTCCTGTCCAACTAACAGAGACATGTCTACAGTTATTCAGAGCGCTGTATGTGTCTTTATTACAGTAGGCATGCCATGTAAAAGGTCACAGGTCAAAGGTCACCTGACACGCAGCACGGTGAAGGAGCCATCCTTCATCCCCAGAGCAAGTTGAGAACCATCGTTATTGAAGGAAACACTGCGCACAGATTCCTCCATGTTACAGCGAGCCAACAAGGTGTGATCAGGGAGACTCCACAGCCTGTAACAAACAAACAGACTGTTTATCTAGTCATTGCTCTGACATGTTTACCTGTCTGTCTGTTTATTTATTTGCTTGCTTGTTTGTTTGTATACCGGACTGAGCGGTCGTCACTGCCCGTCACGGCCACCGGTTGCTTGGGGTGCAGGTCCAGAGCCCACAGTTCTCCTTCACTGTGTCCCTGCATGAGTAGAATCGGTTTGTCGCGATCTCGGACCATCACCTCAAAGATCTCGCTGTCCTGAGTCCCAGCCAGGATCCGGTCCGCCTTCCAGCACACACTGCGAATGGACAGACCTGGAACAGGAAGTGGACACCGGGACCATGAGATGTGGGCTGAACTGGACTGAACCACGGCAGACACTGCGTCCTGCTGTCCAGACCTTTGTATCCCTGCTCGGTCTCTCGCAGGTCGATCTTCGTGATGGGTTTAAAGTCGACGTCCCACAGTCGGATGCATCCATCTCTTCCTCCTGTTGCAAACCCCTCCTCACAGGCATGCATGCTGAAGATCCCCGCCTGAGGAGACGAGGGGGCAGAGATATATCATACAGCTGTAACATGTGACCTTTCGTCATGGTCATGATGTTTACACTGGTTCACCTGTTGGTTCATAGACATATCTGGCACCTGCTACTTTACACAGGTATGTTTTTTCTAACTGTGAAAGACCTGATCTCTGACTCTGGAAAGAACCATCTAAACCCTTAATGACCTGAAAGAAGCACTGGATGAAAATAAACCAAGGTGAATATGGTGAAATATATTCACAGTAAATATCACTTCATAAAACACATGTCTATAAACTTAAGCCCCTTGTACACAGCACATCTGTCACGGGAATATTTCACTTTTTTTCTGCACTGATGTCTGTGTAAACGCAATGGTGGGATCATTTGGTCTCTTCTTTATCATGGCTTTTTTACACCTCGGGAGGTAGTCACAGATCAGGTCACAAGAGGGATCATGATTGCGGAACGCTGGGTAAAAAGAACACCTCTCGGTCCAAGGTGTGATGCTTTGATGACAGCCGACCCTCAACATGGGAAAGACAGCTGGCACGTATGGAGGCACTGGCATGATTCCCAAGCTCCCAGGCTGAGCTCGTGGCTGCCACAAGCATGAGTTCAGCTTTGCTCATGGCCGCCGCAGCACTCCATGCCAGTGCCTCCATCCCATGCATCTGCTGTCTCTCCCATGTTAGGTAATTTAAAAATGCATCCGTGGTGCTTTGATTCCGGAACATAGGTCCGCTGTGTAATAGTCCATCCTGTCTCACCTCTGTAACGCCTTTGGCTTGGCTGCGTAAATTGGTCAATGGTGGAAAAAAGGTGGGATCCCCTTCCAGCCTTTTTCTATGATCTCTGAGTAAAAGTGGCTTTACTTTATTTAACATTCTGATCCATTTATAATTTACTCATTTTACTACTTTCATTGAGTCTTAGACTACTTATCTTTAATTAAGATTTTCTCAGTTGTCTTTTTTTATCTTTCTTCTGCAATTATTTCTCTTATTGTTGGGATGTGCTGTGGTCTTTTCTTTTTGTTATTCATTTTTTTTCTTCTCCTGGTAATGATGTCACTGGTTTTATTGTTTTCTCTTTACATACGATGGCTCCTCATATGTTTTTTAGGGGTCAGTCTGGAAGCAAAACACACTCAGGACCAGAACCATCAACAAATCAATCTTATGTGTCCACAGACTGTATCAGTCACTGAATAAAGTATAAAGTTCATTGGTTACACACATCTGTATTATGGTATCATCAAGTTTTCTTTTTCAGACTAAATCTTATAGTCACAAAATAACACTGATTTTTAATCTTGAAGTGCTGCGTCAGCTGATAGTTTACATTTTTGCTTGGTTAGTTGAGCTCTATTTTTAGACAGAAAACAGCCACAGTTAAACCACAAATCACCTCTGTTTTCTGAACAGTTTGTGTTGTCAATAACTGTACTAAAGATCTGTTTGGAAACCAACAAACAAGGTCAGAACTGTCACAGTTTATTCTTATCTGTGGATCAAATCAAAATCAAATCAAATTTTAGTTATAGTGCCAAATCATAACAAAATTTAGCTCCAGACACTTTCAGGGTTCCTTTATTTATACCCGTGGGTGGATTTGCTTTGCAGAAAGAGTGATTGCATTTTGCATCCTTTACATTTAGAGCAGGTTTACAAGACTATTTAGGTCTTTCAAAGACACTGACACAATCCCCCAGGAGCAACCACTTGGCAACAGTGGTGAGGAAAAACTTCTTTTTAACAGGCAAAACCCTTAAGCAGACCCCAATTCTTGGAGGATGGTCATCTGCCTTGATCAGTTGGGGTCAACAAATGGCAACTTAACAAAAACATTACATAACAATAACTTTATACCTTCATAAACCTCATAATCAAACTCACCCATGTAGAAGAAATGCTGCCATTTGAGACAAAATTCCATTCTTTCCATTTAGAGCTTTGTCCAGTGGAGAAAACAATGACTCTAGATTCACATTCTAAACCTTTCCTGTCATTAGTTTTCAATGCATAGAGTTCGGCCGACTCAAGGCAATAGTGTCTCCTTACTTCATCTAATGGTCATGTAAATCCCCTGGCCCATCGCTGGAAAGAAATTACCTTCATATCTCTGAAATCCAATACATTCGCATCTTTGGCACAACTTCAAAGATCTTGTAATACTTTAAGTCATTTTTAAATATTTAAGGTTAAAAACTTTAAATAAATATAATAAATGTTGGGGGCAACCAATTATCGGCCTGGCTGATTATCGGCTTCGATATTCATCATTTTGCCGATTATCAGTATCGGCTTTTTAAAGTGTCAGACAACCAATATGATGAATCAAACTTAAAACAGGTTATTTTGGCTCTGATGCAGCCGGCTGTCACAGCTCCTTCTGCTGTCACTTCTCTGTACAGTGCGCATTGTCCCTCCCACAATATCATCTGATTGGTTACACAGCACATGCCAATCAAAAGCGTTGCGTGCGCTGCGTGTGTGACAACTGGGCAGACACAGGGAACGGAGGAGAAGCCACTCTGAGTTAGTTGTACAAATGTAAGTTCAGGCAGCAGATTTTGCTAAAGTTGCAATAAACACCAGACCCATGGCTCCAAATAATGTAATTGAAAGTCCCAAAATATGAACGGGGAAAGTGAAAGCACTGTGAAGAGAACAACTAGAGACTAGCTTTTACCATGTAGCTTAGCCCCCCCATTCTGTGTCACTATGAGACTGGTCTGTAATCATAACAGCAGGGAAACAGTCCGTGATAGTTGTAAGGTATGTGTGTGTGTGAGAGAGAGAATAAAAACCTGCTATAATTTCAGGTTTCAGGTTGTTGCTGATAAGTTCATCCTTTCTCCTCCTCTGTCTCACTATAACCAGATGGTCAGTGGATTATAGCATTGATGAATGATGTGCACAGTGCTCATTAATGGACATTTATAAACATGTCTGTTAGACAAACACACCTGTTAACTTACACCTACAGTCACTGACATGGTGTTATCAATGCAGGGACAGCGAAGATTAAACCTGGAAGTGTTGAGTCAACATTTATTATATTTATTTAAAGCTTTTAACCTTAAATATTAAAAAATGACTTCAAGTATTACAAGATCTCTGAACTTGTGCCAAAGATGCCAATGTATTGGATTTTAGAGATATAAAGATCATTTCTTTCCAGCGATGGGCCGAGGGATTTAAAATCTGTCTGTATCTGTGAACAAAGAGTTGTCGATAAATAAATTGATGCAGAGAGAACACAGAGGATAAATTCTCCTAGTTTTTCTGAGTGTTAATGTGTGTTTGTGTATATGTATGTACCCCGTGTGCGTTCTGGACGGTCCGGACCAGGCTGATACCTCTCCACACGTACACATCTCCGTTCAGGGCGCCCGAGTACGTCACCTCGTCTTTAGCCGCAGACACACACAGGATGGTCTGGAGGTCACCGGTTTTACCAAAAATACCACGTTTTGGAGTCAGAGCGTTTCCACACAGTGTCCAGAACTGGAGAAAACACAAAAGAACTGTACTGAACCCTGCAGAACACCAAAAGAACACAGCACCAAACCTAACAGAACACTAATAGAACACACTACCCTAAACCCCAGTAGAACACCACAACACGGAACCTAACAGAGCACACAATACCAAATCCAGTAGAACACACACAAGAACATACTACACTGAACCCAGTAGAACACATAACAAAACACAAAACACTCAATCCAGCAGAACACCAACACAACAGACAACACTGAATCCAACAGAACACCAACAAAACAGACAAATAACACCATGAAGTTGAAGGTTTGAGAAAACTTTGTGAGTGGACAGTGTGACAGAGACAAATCTGACTCCATCTTCACCGACCGACTTTTGTGGCCAGTGTGGGAAACGTTAACCTTTAAGGAACCATGATGTAATGATCAGTGTCAACACCAACAGCATTGTCATCTGCGATGGACACACAAATATTGGTGGTGGTGGTGGATGGAGAGGTGCATTGTGGGATGTGGTTCACTCCTCTGGTGAGGGATGGTTCAGTATGTGGAGAACTCACAGGTGGGAAATAACAAAGAATATAGCAAGTGTAACTGGGTCAAATATTAAATGGTCTGTACTTATATAGTTCTTTTCTACACATTAATGGTACTCAAAGCGCTTTACAATACTACTTTCACATTCACCCACTCATACACCAGTGGGCTGCCACTATGCCAGGCACTATCAGGCCTCACTGGGAGATATTTAGGGTTCAGTGTTTTGCCCAAGGACACTTCGACATGTAGACAGTTTGAGGCGGGATTCGAACCACCGACCCTTGGATCATTGGACCCACCTGCGCCACAGCCGCCGCCCCCAACATGTTATGTAACATGTTGGTACATAAATAATATTGTGTTTTGTTATAATTACACAAAATCTGTTTATTTTCATTCATTTCAGTTAATACCTGACAGGTTTGGCCTCCCAGTCAGTGTGTGGAACTTTTAATTTGAGTCTGTACCCTACGAGTGTTTTTCAGTGTAACACCGCCCTCTATATTTTACATTTTTTGTGCCTTTACCTCTTTCCTGTTGTTCCTGATCCCTGGAAGAGGTAGGCGGCTTGCAGTTGGGGAGGATTTCTGTTTTAGCCAATGCAAATTTTACTGGCTAGCTCAAAGTGTTCACAGAGTTACTAAAACCTATTTTCATGTTATTTAATTTGTGTAGGGGTATAAACCGGACTGACTGGAGGTTTTTTCGTATTTGTGCTGCTCTTGTCAGGACCAGACAAAATAAATGGAGACTGCTTCCAAAGGTGATCACATTTGAGTGTCATCATTAAAACACAATGCAGACTCTGACACAACCGGTCACACAAGGAATGAGCTAAGCCCCGCCCAGTGCCCCGCCTCACCTTGATGTGTTTGACTCCACAGCTGACCAAACGACTGGACTGAAATGGATCCCAGACCACATCAAAGATCTGCAGGAAAAACCACATCAAGATGAGTCAATTATAAACAAAGAAGAATAATTATAGGAAAAGAGTCCAAACTTGTACAAAGTTGAATTCAAATTCACATTATCTTACTGATTTAGATGAAGGGACTAAATCAACAAAATAAGTGAAAATGAAATAAAAAGAACAAAATCATCAACTCTGACAACAGAAATGGAGGAAAATGAACAATTTGTCCAATTCTGAGCTGAAAAATGTTTTTATTGGATTTTTAAACTTTATTCTTCAATGACATTTAATGATGCATGAAATCCTCTGTAAACTGAGCTGCTGAATTATTTATTTTTAAACTGTCACAAATTGATGTCATGTGTAACTCAGCATCTGATTGGCTGATTGGTCATACTCTGTCTGAGTGTCCGGTCGCCGTGGCGAGCACTCGTCCTTTCCTCCAGTCCCACACACATATGGTATTCTTAGCGTCCAGACCGACCGACACCAGACGCTGAAAAACAAAACACAAACCAGGATTGGGTCAGTCTGACTCCGCCCACACTGTGAATAGCATCAGAGAGGGTGTGGTCTCACCTGTCCGTCAGCATCAAAGGCGAGGCAGGCGACACCATGAGTGTGGGTGTCCCTCAGGATGGAGACAGTCTGCATGGCGTAGGTGTCCCAGATGCAGATGTACGGGTCCTTACCCACCTGACCTGTCGCCACTTGGATCTTATCGGGATGGACAGCGAGACTGATGGACAGAAGGACAGACAGTAAATAAAACGCTATATCGTCACCTGCTGCTCAGCAGGAGAACTGCAGTCTCATTGACCTCAATTACAAGACAATACTCTAATAAAACTAACAATAATACAAATAAATACAATGAAGTCACACATTGTCATAGGAAGTTGAGTTGTTCAGACATGAAGGAGTTAAAAAATAGCAAACAAATCAAAAAAATAAAACATCAACAAAAAAACAATGAAAAAAACACCTTATTATTAAAAGAAAAAAGACTAAAGAAAAAAGAAAAAATGACACAAAAGAGGGAAATTATATAAAAGTGTAAAAAGGACCAGATCCTAAACCAAAACCAGACACAGTACTAGACCCAGATCCTGAATCAGACCCATATGTAACACCATAAATGAATAAAAAAAGGTCAAGATGAATAAAAGTCCATCCAGTCCCAAGTCCTCAGGATTTGTCTCTATTTGTCTGTATTTTTCACTACTTGTTAGTTTTTACCCTCGGCCACACTGGCCACAGGGTATTGTCATCAGTTGGTTGTCTGTGCATCAGTACAAAGCCTTTGGCATGCACTGATAAGTCTGGTAGTCAGTTTTTGTATTTATTAGTGCTTGTCAGTTTTTGTATTTATTAGTACTTGTCAGTTTTTGAATTTGTCAGTACTTATTAATATTTGTCAGTTTTTGTATTTGTTAGTATTTGTCAGTATTTGTCAGTTTTTGAATTTGTTAGTACTTGTCAGTATTTGTCAGTTTTTGAATTTGTCAGTACTTATTAATATTTGTCAGTTTTTGAATTTGTTAGTATTTGTCAGTATTTGTCAGTTTTTGAATTTGTTAGTATTTGTCAGTATTTGTCAGTTTTTGAATTTGTCAGTACTTATTAATATTTGTCAGTTTTTGAATTTGTTAGTATTTGTC
>JAPTGZ010000001.1:39232974-39243952 GCA_029814645.1 Fowleria isostigma | reverse complement strand
CTAGCGCCACCTAGAAAAATGGGGGAACGGTGGTGCTTGGCGGAGGTCTGCGCTCTCCGAGTGCTTTTCTAGTTATGGTATTATTTTCCTGTAGATCACACTGTTCTGTATGTGTGAACTAAAATATTTGGACAACCTTGACTGTAAATGACTTCAGTATGATTTCTGCACTTTCATCCCGCGGGCTGCATGTTTGAGACCCCTGCATCAGGTTCTTGAGGGCCGGTGTCCCAGATGTTTTAGATATTTCCCTCTTCCACATATCTTGAAGCCATTACATTGTTATCAGGCTTCTGCAGAGCTGGATGATGAGCTGATCATTAATTGAACCAGGTCTACCCGGGAAGATATCTAAAATGTGCAAGACTTCGGCCCTCAAGGACCTAATGTGAGGAACACTGGATTATAACAAGGCTGCAACATTCAGCCACAGATGGAACAATTCATAAACCGTCAACAGTATGAGTCAGCATTCATTCATTCATTCATTCCATCTGAACTGAAGCTGAATGACGCCCTTCATACCTGTCACCAGGTATATGTTGAAGGTTTCTACATATTGTATTATTCTGAGTTTATACTGATAAACTGATTTGATTGTACAAGGACAGACTTACTTCATCTTTGGCTTGAAACAGATACTCGTTTCCATCAGAGGCTCTGAAACAAAGACAAACTGCTGTCACCACCCATCTGAGAAACACCTGAAAACAGGGTCAGCGTGTCCTGATGTCGACATGATGGAGACTCTGCCTCCATGTGGTCGTAATTTGACTCCTCTCAGGTGTTCTCCTCACCTGAGCTTGAAGACGTGTTTCTTCTTCTTGTACTCCGACGCCACATCACAGGTCACATCCTTCAGGCCGACCGGCAGTTCATTGTGGTACGGGACTCCCTGATTGGCCGCTTTGCTGTCCTTGTAGAAGCCCATTTCCTGGTTGTTGATGACGCAGTAAACGTTATGCCATGACCTGCCAATCAGAGAACAGCACAATTATTATGATGATACTACACATATCTGTCCTAAATGTTTCTCCAACATTTAAGACAGATATGAACAATAAAATTAATTTTTAAAAAATCTATTTCACAAACTGAAACAAAATCAACAGTTCTTCCACATGAACTAGAAGTTGGACATTTTATTAAATCTACAACTGGGCTCGTCGTCATCACCTATTGGACGCCTTCTTGTTATGCCCCTCCCACTCGTGTTTGCGGTGCAGGAAACCTTCAAGCTGCGATGTCGGTGATGAGTCCTGGGTCTTTGGCGGTAGTGTTGACGACTGGCTGGTTTTACTCTTCCTGCCGGAGGTCGGTGAGGGGGTGGGGCTTGGCTCTTTGGAGCTGCGCTCAGCCACACCATTCACCAGAGGACCGCCTTCCCCGGCAGACTGGAGGGGGCGGAACAAGACAGCAGTAAGACAGAGTGTGATTTTATGGTAATGAGAGTGAGTTTTTTTACTTCTATTGATTGTTTTTCCTCATAAATCTGATCTTTTTCTGTATTAATGTATTATATGTATATAAATAATTTACTTTTACGATTTTTTTATGCTGCATATTGTTCTTCTTGTAGAATCGTTTGAAGCACTTTATCATCCCGTTTCTTTTTGATGAAGTCCAAATGACTGATATTCATATATATTTAAACTCATCATTTTTTGGTTATCTGATTTTGACTAACAATGAACCAAACAGAAAAAAATAGAACCATGGCTCTAACGTCAGTGAGTTGATGAAAATCATGAACGTAACTGAACCTCAACTGGAAACTGAAATGTGTTTTATTTGAACATTTGTGAGTTAGAGACAGACTGGACCCAGTGTCAGAACCTGGCCCATCTACTTTGAACAGGTGGATTGTGGGTACTCACTGGAGGAGAGTCCTGATCCGATGGGAGTCCATTTTGAATAACAGCGGCACTGAGGAAACAGTAAAGAAACACCAAACATTAACACCAAACTTAAATGAAGCGAGTAGTTTCTATGTGGTTTTACACAGGATTTATGAGGCTCATCAAATTTTACATATGGTGAGTATTGAGTAGGACAGGGTTATGTTGTGTTCACTTTCAGGTCTGAAATGTCAGTGAATTTTAACAAAACAGAGTTTGGGTCTTTATGGGTAAACTGTTGTTCTGTCAAAGTGAATCAAACATTCACTGGCGGCCAAAATCATCTATGGATATAAAAAGTTAAATCCCTGTTGATCCACTAATCCTATCAATACATATAAATAATTGCTGTAAATTGCAGTATAATCATCTTTTCATGGTCATCAGATACGACCCATTTGGACATTCAGGGGCTCCGTAGTTACCATGGAAACATCGTCATCCTCTACAACATTGATTCACCAGTAAAACTCATGAGGTTGGATCAATGAAAGTGGATGGACACTCTGGGATTATGTTCAGTTAATGAGAGATTTTACTGAAAGTCACTTTTTCTTCTGTTCTTTTTTTTTTTTATATATAACTCTCAACTTTAATATGTATGAGCTTTTATTCATATGATCAGCAAGTTAAATAATGGGAAGATACCCAATTCTCACGTAAGAATGCAAAATACTGACCATAATATTAGAGTAGATGGTGATAAATCCTTAAGTTAGAAAATATAGAAAAAAATCATTTAGGAAGTGATACAGAAATAGCACCAGATCTTTATGGGTTAACTATGGATTCATGAAATGTAGTAATTCAAACATCATACTTTCAGTTTAAGCCAGTATCATGATATATGTGGCCTGATATTCATATAAACCTGTTGTATCTCCATCTTATGAGAAATGTGGTGTATCTGTCACTGTACAGTTTTATGAAATATCTGGATATTAATTAAAAAAACAGATCAGGTAAAAACTCAACCCTGAGCATAATAATGTGACAATTTCGAATTCTAGAAATTGTGAGAGGGCTTGGGGCAGTGAGTTCTGGATCTGGTTCTGGGTCTAAGTCTGAGCCTGGTTCTGAGTCTCAACCACTTCCCATATTTGGTGCATGGTGAATTTACACACACCGGTTACCCTAGCAACCATGCTCTTTTCCCTGCACATAACACACACACACTGAACAAATTACCAGAAAAATAGGTCTGACAAATGTGGTCCGTATTGGGAAACCGTACATGGTATCTGAAATCCGATCACACTATGAGCGAGCTGAAAACCCGGGGAAGACTTTGGTGTACATTTGATATCCATCCTAGTGGAAATAAAGTCCTACGGACAGTTTACAAAAAGGTTTGATCACTTTGTTGAAAATTCCTTTCTTACGATGGCCGCAGATGGAGAAGTTGTCCATACCAGGGTCTAAACTCCTCACTGTCATTCAAATTCAGAATGAGCTACATCTTCCATTCTTTCTCGATCAGAAGCGTAGGAATCGTGACTACATCCTGACCAAAGGTCATTCTCTTATGTTATATCGTTTGGCCGTGCTCACTAGTTGATTGGAAAATTTTCCTTACAATTTCACGAGCCTATCCACTCATAACTGAAATAGAATGTTTCAAATCTCCCCTCTAAAACCTCAAAAGTTGAGAATTCTCCCTCACTCTTAAGGCTTGCCTACCCAAAACCGTAAATCACATGGTCATACCAGACACACTCCTGGATAGAAGACAAAAATGCCTCCGTTTTAAAGTTAAAATGAGGTCTCTTGGTTAAAGTATGTCAAAATGCCGGTGGTCGGAAAAAAGGTGAAAAAAGTCAGTTTTCTGTGTTTCTCCATTATAAGTCTATGGGGTTTATCGCGATCGTGTGCAAAAACCGTACGAGATATTGTTCCGATGTTTGGCTTGTGTATTCTTTGTGTTTTTCTTATTGGGACTATAATTTTAGGATCAACTGTTTGGGACTGGTAGGCACTGGAAAATTTTCCCATTCTGTGCGGATGGACAGATTCCCCGGTTTTTGGGAATTTTAAGGAATGTAATAGTGTGATAACAATTTAATAATACTGCGATAATGTGAGGTGCGTTCACTGATGAAGGTGGCTTGGTGGGTGTGGTCTCACCTCTGCAGCTGGGCGTCGTCCTGCGGAACGGGCTCTGGAGTTGGGGGCTTCCTCCTCCTCTCCTCCTCCTCCTGCTGCCTCCTCACCTCCAGCAGCTCCAACTGAAACACCATTACCATCATCATCACATCCAAACTGGAGCTGACGTCCTTTTTCTGTTTTCATGTGTATTTTCCGTTGTGCTCATAAGTTTACATACCCTGGCAGAATTTGTGATTCCTTGGCCATTTTTCAGAGAATATGAATGATAATACAAAAAAATGTCTTTCACTCATGGTTAGTGGTTGGGTGAAACCGTTTATTATCAAACAAATGTGTTTGCTCTTTTTAAAAATCACACTGACAACAGAAACTATCCAAATGACAAAGAAATAGAGTTTACATACCCTAGCCCTTAATACTCTGCATGGGCCCTGCCCCTTTAACATCAATGACAGCTTCAAGTCTTTGTGGTCGTTGTGGATGAGGCACTTTATTTTCTCACATGGTAAAGCTGTCCATTCGTCTTGGCAAAGCACATTCAATTCCTGTAAGATTTTGGTTTTCTTGCATAAACTGCATGTTTGAGACCTCCCCAAAGTGGATCAATGATATTGAGGTCAGATGACTGAGATGGACACTCCAGAACCTTCACTTTATTCTGCTGTAGCCAATGATAGTTCGACTTGGCCTTGTGTTTTGGGTCATTGTCATGTTGGAACATTCAAGACCGTCCTATTGTCATTCTGTCAGGGTATGTAAACTTAAGTGCACAACTGTATGTCTTTAGTGTTTGTGTTTGGTTGGCATCGCTCACCGTTGTTAGTCTCTCCAGGGCGGAGAAGCGTTCTTCCCAGGTGGCAGCCGACTTCTCAAAGGCCTCGTGGCGTTTGATGAGCTTCTCCACCTCGTCCACGCTATGACCCATCTCCCTGCTGGACAGGTAGGGCTCCTGCCCCAGCAGCCATGCCTCAGCCACACCCGCATCCCGGGAGAACTGGTGGACCTCCAGGACTGAGGGGACAGGGTTAACAGACCAGATCAGGTGATGGGAATGAGACAGGATCAATCTGACACTACTGCCCCTTTATCACAGCATTGTACCAGCTCGTTTCTACTTGGCTCTACACGGTCTGCTACAGCGCTGTCGGTTTTCCATTGCAAAATTTATATCAGTTCGGTGCGACCGAGATGGGCAAGGTTAGCGGAGTTGAAACTCAAACCATATGTTTCGGTATAGTAAACAGTAACGACAGATGACATGGCGGTGATGCTGTACTTGTTGCTTGGTCTGTGGCTTTTTGTCACAGAAAAGGTGAAACGATAGAGCCAGAAACAGATACATGTAGGAATACAAAACACAGCCGAAAAGCAAAGGCAAAGTTATGAAAGCCAATGCGGAAGTATGAAGTTGAAGACCAGTGGCTGCCAAGAGACGACATCTGATGGTAAGATAATGCCTTATATACAATAGATGTGTCATTGCACGGTGCGGTCTAAATGGACTGATCCTCCAGTAAAATGATGTAGAATGATAGAGACTGAAGATCTACTCTTTTGTCAGTGTATGAGGTTTACATTATGCTCTGAACAAGTGATGACTCCCCCTCTAAGCAATCACTCGTTGGCAGTGAAATTTCAGACCAACTTAGCCTTGATAAAACCACTCCGAAGGTGGTACAAAAAAAGTATAGGTACCAGGTACAACCCCCACTGGGAAACCACTAAAAGCGAGTCAAGTCGTACCGAGTTGTGCTGGAAAGGTGCAGTGGAAAAGGGGGCAATATTCTGCTAAACAAGATACAAATGTGTCATGTGACTCAGACTGACTTTTTAAAAAAATTTATTTATCGACTCAGACTGACTTTAACTCTAATGGTGTCGTTTCTGTTTTAGCGTCGACTTGCGTCTCTGTTTGAAGACGCTGAGTCACTGCCTCGTCGTGACTCAATATCTTCAGGCACTTTCTGACTGGACAGCATTCTGTTAAAGGACAACGACGGCCTGAGGAGACTCCGACGGCACTGACTCATCACTGCAGCATCCAATCAGACCACATCACATTACAAACAGAAGCAGCCATGGGTGACCTCTGACCTGTGTGTGTGTGTGTGTGTGTGTGTGTGTGTGTATGTGTTTAAAGGAGGAGGTGTGTCTTACTGAGGCGGAGCCACTCCCATCGGTCCTCCCACTTGTCAATCATCTCTTTCCGTTTGTCGGTGAGCTGCAGAAGCTTCTCCTTAATCTGAGCAAAAAACACAAACAGCAGTCAGCGCAAACGCAAAGCCTGATGGGATATGGAGTTTCATACATCTGATTTCAGTCCATGTTGTAAAATCAACTCTAGATCCTGTTTATTGTTTGTGAATATTTGGAGTTTGTTGATCTTAATAGAACTTTACATTGTTTTTATGTCTTTTATGACTAATTTAACATACATTTCTGATTTTGTCAACTTTCATTAAAAAAAAAAAAATAATACATTCTTTAAACTTCAATATTGATGGTAGTAATGACTGATATGACACCAAACATTTATGTGTGCTGTTGTACGTCTGTCTGTCATCCATTCTCACCTCCTCCGATGCGTAGTGTTTTCTGGCCAACAGGGCTTTTCCGAGCTCGATGCAGGAGGTGAAGCTATCATTGCGGGCGTCAATCTCTGCCTTTATGCCCTGATGGTTGTTCATCAGAAGCTCCACCGATGACACGTCTCTGCACATATATCAGTTTACAGTCACTCCAGGTCTTTAAACGCATCTCGGCTTCATAACATCAGGCCTCCTTAAAACTACGTTCACCTACTTGTGTTTAGTGATGGAATAAAAATATGATTATTCTTATATTATTACTCTCTTATTTTACTTATTTCTTGTGGTTACTTATTTTTATTTGTACATGGAAATTTTGTAAACAAATAGTGTTTTATATATTAGATATCTTAGTATTAATATGGTTATAACAAAGGAGGAAGATGACCTAAGAAAGTTTTACTCAAAGTCTGTAGTACTTACTGTGTACCATGTAGTAAAAGTACATTTATTATTATTTCACTGTAGTAACTGAACTTCTTTGACCTCTGTCTGACCTGGGATTCTCCTGGGCTTCTATGAGCCGGATCACATCCTCCATCCACAGCATCAGGTCCCGGACCATACTGAAGAACCGGAACTTGTCCCCGGTGTCAAGGAGGCGGAGCCTGCGGCCATCGCAGGCCTCCAACAGAGTCCGCCATGCCTCCAGGACCTCACTCTCCCTGCGCTGGATGTCGTCAGCTTTATCGCCAGCATATGCTGACTGAAGGCGCACGGCATCCTCCTGAAGCTGACGCACCTGGTCCGGGATCAAAGGTCACAAGACATCAGTACACATCACCACCATCTGCAACTTTATAGACCAGGTGACCTGGATTGACCCGGGTCCATCAAAAACCAGGTGAACTGGACTGACCCAGATCCATCTAAACCAGGTGAAATGGACTGACCTGTGTTCCAAGAGCTTGGATGTCATGTTCGAAGGTTGTGTGCATCCTCTGCAGAGTTTCCACCGTGTTCTGGTCTCGTCCAACCTCATCCGGGAGCTTCTTCTGTTTGTCCAGAATTCGTGCAAATATCTCCTTGGCATCTTGATAGAACTTGTGGAGCTCAAAGGAGGCTGCAAGGATCTGTGTCCGGGTGTCAATAAGCTCCAGCAGGTCAGCCCAGGCCTCATTCAACCCGTCCTTCCACTCTGCCACCGTGGCAGCATCCCCGTGGCCCGCATTGATCAGCTCATCCGCCAGGCGGTTCACGGCATCGACACGCTCCTGACCAATATTCCCCGTGTCTCGGGCGAACTCCCGAAATCGTTCCTGCAACATCTGGAACACAAGACAGCAGGTGAGGGAGAGAAAAGAAACCTGAGCGGTTCAAGGTCAAACCTGCTCAGATTTCACACAGACTCGTTCACATCCTGGATTTTCTCTAATACATGTAAACTTTACAACATCTTAAATCTTGCTTCAGTGAATGCTTAACTGAATCTGTGAGACTCAGGTGACGGCTTTGACCTGGATTTAGCTGAACTTTGTGTTGAACATTAAACAAACACTGAGGATCTTTTTGAACTGAACTGAATCCAGGACATGGACAGAAAAACGCGTTGCATTCTGGGTATTCTTCTGGAATGGTGCTGACGTACCGTGACATGTTCATAGTCTTGTCCCAGTTCATGCGACCCGGCCACCACTTCCCTCTCTGCAATCCACTGCTCCAGATCATCCACCTCACGGTTCAGCTGGAAGAGGCGGAGCCTCTCCTCCAGTTTGCCCCGCCTCTCCTCTGACAGGTCCTTCAGACCGGCATACAGTTTGTCCACCTGCGACTGACGCATGCTGATCCGCTCACTGACACATTAACACAGACACACAGTCCAGTTAGTGGAAGATCTGGTCCAGGTTGGAAGTGGACCAGTTCTTGTTAAATACCTTTCTGGGTGTCCGTCAGACACCAGTCCTCTGCTGGTCTTCGACAGCTGATGGACTGTCTCAGCGTAGTCCTCCACCGCCTGTTCCATAATCTGGTGTTTCTTCAACATGGTGACGGCGCTCTGCTCATCCTGAAACACAAGAAACCTGTTCATGTTCCTCTGTGTGCACCACAGTCAGTTACTAGTCATTGTAGCACTGCCCTTTTCAATAGCCCCACCCACCTATAGCCTCACCCACCTTGGCCTTCTCCTCCGACATCATGTACAGCTCCTGTTCACTCATCCAGGCCTCAGCCTCGGCAGCATCAAAGTAGTACTGCTGGGCCTTGTGTGCCTCCTCCAGGCGCCCATGACGACGTGCGGCCTCTTCCGTCAGCTGCCTCCACAGCTGCTGGAGGTCATCCAAACGCTGGTGGAGGGCACTGGCGCCGGACGAGTCATCCTTCAGGAGACTCCGACTGCGCTCCAGGATGTCATCAATACGAGGCTGATGGCCCTGAATCTCTTTCTGCAGAGTCTGAAGACAAGCCACAATAACTTCAGTCTGTCAGCGTCACTTTCAGCATCATTATTCACTAAATAAATTGGATGAAGCTAAAGTTTGAAACAAAATGGTGGTGCTGGCCTGAACACATCTCATACCAGTATGGGAGGTCATATGATCTGGTTGTCGTGATGCTGACAGAAGGTCTAACAGACTAAACCTTCTTACCTGGTTCTTCTTGATGAGGAGCTGGACTGTCTGTAGGTTGTGTCCGTGATCAGTGGATGTAGCCACAGCCATCCTTTCCTGACCCCAGAGCTGGATGACAAAACACCACAAACACCATAAAACCCAACTTATCACATATAGAATGATGACAACCAGCCATGACTGCATCCAACTGAAATAACACAAAGTGAATTAAATAAATGATTCACTATAAAACTGACTCAAACTAAAATTAAATCTCTTCTACAGAGGAGTTTCTTTTTCTTGTACTTACAATCTCATCCTCCACGTCACGGTTGAACTGATGAACTTCCCTTGATGCCACCAGGAAGTTCCGGCGCCGTCGCAGTGGTTCCAGCAGTTCCTGGAACTTGTTCTCCACCACCTGCCTGCGGCCGTCCACCTCGTCAGTGTCCTTCACCTCCTGACCCAGCGCCCTCACCTGGCTTTGCAACTCCACCACCTCTCTCTGCCGCACCTCCACTTGGTTCTCCAGCATCTGCAGAACCAGTAGACCAGTCAGTGTACAACCACAACACCTGGACCCTGACTATGACCACTGACACCATCACACTGCTTCAATCAGGACAAAGTCAAACACATTTGATAACTTTTCCCAGAGTTTAAAAGTTCCAGGTCCAGTTACTAGAAATTATCACATGAATGTTTTCAGAAACTTCCAGGACATAAGGTGTGAAATGTTTGGACTAGTATGTGAGTTGGTGGTGAACCCTAACCTAACTCTGTTGACTTCACTACCAGGTTTCTCCTACAGTCCTGCTGATTTTGTGCAGGTGTTGTTCATGCCTGTTGTTTTTCTTTTTTTACTTAGTTTTTATTAGATTTTTTTTTATCAGCACAATACAATGTATACATTTAAATACAATTCAATAAGCTTCTTTTCTACAGTCTCAGCTTTAGTTGTATTTTTACAAACCTCCATAGGAATATAGGATGGAAATGAAAGAAAATAAAAACAATAATAGCAAATAAATAGATAATGCCCACTCCAGAATATATATTTGTCAAGATAATTTCTAGTCAAAAGCAGCATGACAGCATTTTGATAGACAACATGAGGTTTTGCATCACTAATAAATATTATTATTATTTACTGCAGTAATAAAGGTAACATAGGTTCCCATCTTTTAGTAAAGGTGTCTATCAAAACCATTAACGGTATGGGCCCCTCTTATCTTAAAGATGTTCTGGTGCTGTACCATCCTAGTAGAACTCTACTCTCAGAATGCAGGTCTACTGGTAGTCCCTGGGGTCTGTAAAAGCACAGTAGGTGCTAGAGCCTTTAGTTATCAAGCCCCTGTCTTATGGAATCAGCTTCCAACTAATATTAAAGAGGCCGACACAGTCTCTACATTTAGGATTAGGCTAAAAACATTCCTCTTCAAAAAGGCTTATGGTCAGGTTAGTTAGGTATAGACTTAAACCCCATAATCCAGTCTACGCTACCCTAGGAGTGATGATGCTGGGGGAAGTACAGTGCGCTGAGTCCCATCATCTCTTTCTTGTATCTTATACCTGCCTATACCTATAATGTGCAGTATTTAGTTTAATTTTGATCTGTTCATCACTATTCACCTGGAGTCCCTTTCTCCACTCCCCTCTGTGGCTACTGTTCCAGCTCTAGCCACCTGAGGCCCAGCGATGTCAAGACATGATGTGATGCATCCAGGCCCAGACCTGACCTGGAGAACCTTAGCCCTTGCCTGTCTGGATGGACCTCCTCCTGTGGGGGGGGGGGGGGGGGGGGGGGGGGGGGGGGGGGGGGGGGGGGGGGGGG
>JAPTGZ010000001.1:39200300-39219893 GCA_029814645.1 Fowleria isostigma | reverse complement strand
ATATAGAATAATTGTAAAAAATAAAGCTGACTCTACTTCGCGGATTTCACTTATTGCGGGTTATTTTTAGAACGTAAACCCCGCGATAAACAAGGGACCACTGTATTTCGGATATTTTATTGGTAACACTGTAATTAAAAATTGTAGATATTTGTTAAAAAAAAATACTATTAGCAGCTTGTAAAAAGGTTATTACACAAAAATAGTGCTGATTATAACCACCTAAAATTAAGGACTGGTTACAAATTGTGAATAGAATATTTGAGATGAAGACTCTGACCCATAGATTAAGGGCTCAAGAAGAGCAGTGTCAAGATAAATGGGAAAAATGAACAATTTTCACTTCATCATCACATTACTAAAACCAGTTGTTAGTCACAAAGCTTCTTTTTTATGGTCAATGTATCCTAAATGTTCCTTATATTTCTGCTGTACAAAATTCAAAACAATAAAAATAAATTTAAAAAAAAAAAGCTCAACTTAGATGAAATTCCATCTCTTCATCACATAAACTGTATGACAATTATTACAGGTATAAGGAGTCCATCACCCTTTGTCTGTGGTTACTATGGTGATTCCTACCCTTTATACATGGTTACTATGGTGATATCCACAGTCTCTGAAACTGACATTTCAATTAGTCTACTGATTCTCAGGTTCTTTGCGGTTCTCAGTCGGTTCCTCAGATCATTAAACCATTCTAGTGTGAGTTACATTAGACTGGTGTGAAGGCGCTGATGTACATATGTTTGTGATAAAAGCACAAACAAATGGTATCATAATCAGTTGAAAAACCTTTTGTTTAAAATTTTTTGAGGTTGAGCCATATATTGAGTAGTCTAAACAGTGAATTTTAGTGGATTTCAACAGGATGGTCTGATTTCGTATTGGTTTAGTGGTCCTTTGGATGGAACTCCCATCAGTCCAGTCCTGTTAACTCCTTCCACCATAAAGACAACATTTGACCCCCCCACTTAATGATGGGTTTTGACACCTCTGTTATATCACTAAAGATGTGATTTGACAACCATTACAACAGGTTCTGTTTTTCAAATGTAACAAAGACTGTAGGTGACCACAACCCATACTAGGCCAATTGGATTGAATAATAAATTTTATTTTTTTCTTTCTTTTATTTTTGTCTTTGTTTCTTCATTTTTTCAAATGTGTTTTAATTTTTTAAATAACATTTTTTTAAATTTGTTTTTTTTGTTTTATTTATTTATTTATTTATTTTTTTTTTTAATATTATAATAATACTACATTTTCATTTTTTCCCCAAAATTTGCTGAAGTAGTGACGATGGTGGCCAAAAGAAACAACACACCAGAAAAACAAAATGCTCCATGGGTAGCCCTAGTAACATATATATATGGGTTGTTGCTAGTAGGCATCCAAGTGGGAAAGAGTTAAGGCTCATAGTTCAGATTGTGTCACTGGACTTTGGTCCAAACATCATCTGAAAGAGGATAAATGCAGCTCAATCTGTGGTAAATATGGAGAAACTGGATGGAAACAGACTAAGAGGAACAGCAGGATGAACAGAGAAGAGTTCATCCGATACACAACCGTTAGATAATCAGAAACACATGCAGAAAAGCATCAGAGTTAAAGTGTGATTTGATAAATACTGAACTAGATCCACAAGAAGGTCTTGTGTATGGAGATCAGGTTAAAGTCTGAACCAGAGTTTTACATTGATATATGAAGAGAATGGGGTTTGAAAAGTTTAATGGCGTCTTCCAATGTGAATGACGATCTGAGCTTTTTGTGGAACAATGCCTCAGTTCCGCCTCCACAGGTTCTACGTGGGACCATCTTGTCTGTTCGTCTCACCTGAACATGCCTCTTACCTGGAAGCGAAGGATGATGGTCCAGATCAGGCCCAGCGTGAGGCGGTGGTTTCCATCCACAATGTCATGTGACCCCATGTTCTCCAGATGAACTCGCTGCTCCTTGAGGAACTGCAGAGCTTTGTCCACGTTCTCCAGACAATGGATCCGCATCCGGCCTTTGGTTGGCTTCGGCTGACAGACAAAAAAAAGACAAGGCATGGACGGAGGGTTATGATTGACCAGAAGGAGTCAGCGTTTACAGACCAGTACATGTAAATATGAGTCGGTTTTACATTATTCTGTTTCAAACTGAGTGAGATGAGCTCAAATATGTGAGTGTTAACATCTGTGTGGATTCTCTAAAGGCAAAGGAAAGGAGCGTCAATGCTTCCTTTAGTGTCTCCTTCAGCGGCCCATCCACTAGACCACGGGTGTCCAAATCCAGTCCTCGAGGGCTGGTATCCTGCAAGTTTTAGAGATTTCCCTAGTCCAGCACACCTGGAAGCCCCTACATTGTTATCAGGCTTCTGCAGAGCTGGATGATGAGCTGATCATTAACCTATGAAGACCCAAACAGCCACTGGTTACCAAAACCATCTGCTGATCTAAACTGTTTAATACCTGTTGATCCACTAATCCTATCAGTACATGTCAATAATTGGTACAAAACACAGTTATTTGTCTTTTCATGTTCATCAGATATGACCATTGAGACATTCAGAGGCTCCATAGTTACCATGGAAACACCATCATCTTCTACAACATTGATTCACCAGTAAAACCTATGGAGTTGGATCAATGACACAATGTACACACTTGGTTTTACATTGTTAATGATATATTTTGCTGAAAAAAGTCCCTTTTCCATTAGTTTTCTCTTGTTTCTTTTAAAATAACCCTCAACTTTTATCTGAGTTTTTATGAACATCTACATGATCCATGAATTAAATAAAGGAAAATACATGATTTACACACAAAAAAAAATGCAAAATAAAGATGATTATATTGCAATAAATGGTGATAAATCACTTAAGAAAAGTTAAATAGAGAGAAAAACTAATTTAAAAACTGCCATAAAAGTAGCACTCTTTATGGGTTAATCAAACCAGGTATGCTGGGAGAGGGAAATGTCTAAAATATGCAGGATGCTGGTCCTCGAGGACCAGATTTGGACACCCCTGCACTAGACCATCCTTTACCAAAGGAGAGGACACAACGACATCCCACAATGCACTGCAGCAGTAACTTGGGACAACCCGACTATGGACGAACGCAGACATCCTCATGTTCTACCACAGCTGTCCAACACAACCATATGTTTTATACTTTAACAATGGTTGGTGTAAAAGGTGACATTGATGCAGCTGAGCTATCTGAAAATAAACATTGATTAAAGAATAAAACCTTTCACACTGTGTCAGGGTCAAAGGTCAGAGTTTGATTCACTTCTGAGTATTTCAGGTTCATTGTGTGAAGGTGGATGTTACATGATGAGTAGGGACGGCAGGTTTCAGATCTAAGCCAGTATTTCCTCCACAGGATGTGGATAAAAGCGACATTCCTTCAGGCCCCTGAACGCAGCACAGGAAGTCAGACAGTGAACAGTGAAGTGTCCTTGGACTTCAGGAAGACCCAGACTCCCATCTGAACCAGACATTAATGTGTATACAGATGAAAACAGGAAGGAAGACACATCTGGACCAGGTATCACACTGGATTCCAATCTTCTATTTACTGTAGATACACAGCAACATGGCTTTGTCTGAATTCAGCATCTTCTACTGAATAAATACGACAGGACCGATCAAACATGATCAACCGATCACATCTGAATACCTTCATCGGATCTACATCAAAGTGGACAGAAACCTGTCCAACCTTTGAAACCAACCACATCCTGCCCTCAGCTGGTGTAAATGAAAATCAAACCTGCACAAAATGGTGTTTATACCAGATTTGATCTGTTTCATTTGGTGATCTGTCAGTTTCATTCTGCGTTGGTGTTTTTATGTCCTGATTTTTCCGTTAAATGCACATTAACTGTGTTCACAGTAAGGATAGATTGAGTAAAATCATCTACAAACATTAAGGGTTTTAACACTGACAGAACATTCCACATCCAATAGAAGTGGAGTTAATGGTAACAGGATGGCTAACAAACGCTAACATTACCATCGGTCACAAAGAAACCAGATGAGGTCTAGGAGTAAACACTTTACCCATTTCCATGGAAACTGAAGGCAGCCATTGGTGCCTTTAAATAAAACTAAACCAGATACGTAATGCACTTCACATGCTTCCCCAGTCAAATAAATGTCTGCCTATGTTTGTATGTCCCCCCATATCATGTGTCCGCCTTGGTCCTCCCTATGGCTCTATGATATGTGCCTTAACCTGCTGTCCTCCATGTGCATGTTATATGTATGTCTAAATGTTTACCTGAAGTCTGTTTGCCTGTTTTAACATGCCATATGCAAAGCAGATATAATGAAGGCATACAAGATCTGTGAAGACAAATTTCCCTAAGGGCACAATAAACTAACTAATTATCAGAGCCTGATTCCTTGATTTAAAATGTCTCATCAGATCAACTAACACATTCCAGACTCCTATCCATGAATGGTAAATGCTTCGGTACATGTACATTACTTTTCCACACTTTGAAGGTGCCCAAACCCATTCATACACCAATGGGTGGCTGCTGCCATACAGGATGACCAAGCCCTACTGGGAGCAATTTAGGGTTCAGTGTCTTGCCCAAGGACACTTTTACATGTGGACAATTGGAGGCAGGATTCAAACTGCCAACCCTTCAGTCATTGGATGACCCTTCTACCAACTGAACCACAGCCACCCCAAGTGGACTCTGAAGTGGACTTTTTGGACATTTTATTTCACTTTAGAACCTAATTAGTCGATATCTAAGGATTATATGTACAATATGTAATAATATGATGTAAAATTATGCAAATGCAGTGTTTTAGTCCAATGAGTGGAAAATCAAGAGGAAACGTAACAAATAAAATATAAGCTTACAAATCTTCTGAAATTCATTCATTTTACTGCAACTTTCACTTTTATAACATGTAGAAATACTTGTCATTTGTGTGATTATACTGTGGATGCCCCCGCCACCCCAGGACCCGGTACTGACCAGTCTCTCTCCAGACAGAACCTCCAGCAGCTTGATGAGCATGCGTCCATCCCTCAGGTCCATGTACAGGTCTGTGATCCTGCAGGACACTCTGGACAGGTGGGAGTTGACCCACTTGGTGAACGTCTTCTTCTGCACCGCCTCGCGTTCATCTGAACAAAGAAACAACAGTCACCCACAGGAATAAAACACAAATTCAACCACATTCAGTCGACAAACAGCCAATCAGCAGCCAGAACCCAACCGAAGCACTTTCATTTCTTAATCCTTCATCTCCGTCCTGTCAGCTGATGGATGAAAACAGGAAGGCGGTAGATCACAGTCACATTTTCATCAAAAACAGCGAATCCATGACATTACGTCTGTGATAACAAACATGATAAAATGTTGGTATTTTGCCTGTTTTTTAATTTGCTTTGGTCAGACTTGTTTTTCCCCCAGTTGTCAGGTGTTCATTCCACTGCTCAATGAATTCTGACATGTGACCTGTCTCATCCAATGATCTGCTTCCATCAGGACAAAGTTTTAGACCCGATGCCCATACAAAATATCTACAATAATTTACATGTAGCACGTGTAGTTAAGGCGTTAAATAGATGAAGTTGATTAAATTGGATTTCTGTATTTCAAATAAAGATCTTCAGCTTTTATGTTTTTGTTTTTTTAATGTTGGTTTTGCTTAATGCGTTTCTGATTTTTACGTCTGTTCTGTTTCAATACAGTCGCAGAAAAAATTATTAGACCACCCTATCAAAAGTCATGAAAAACAATGGTTATGCCATCAAGTACTAAATCCTGTGTGTATTATGTGACTAAAACAGACAGACAAGAAAACATGCACCATTTTTGTCAGTACAATGTCATAGATATTGATGTAAGAACTTAATTGATTTTGGTTATTATCAAGAAAACCATGGAAAATGGATAGATATCAGCTCTGAAATTAAACTCTTATGAGCTATTTTTGTTCTTAACATTATATTTGTCCAAACAAATGCACCTTTACTTGTACCAGTCATTAAAATGAACAAGAAACTGAACAAAACATAAGGTGGTCTAATATTTTTTTCAGCGATTGTACATTGGATCAATCTACAAATCTACAGTAAAAAAAAAAAAACAATTCTCCATTTTGAATAGTAGTTAACCAACACCAGTCTAAAATGGATTATTTTATGTGAGTTTGGTTTGTGTTATTATCCTAAAATTAGTCTCTTTATTAATCCCTTCACTCCCATCAGATCCAGTCACTGTCTTCTATTAAATTAAAATTTCTACAATGAATCTTTTGTCAATACTGACATGTTATATGATGATAGAAGGATTAGATTCTACACTATTGAGTCACTGTTTATGTAAGAGTATTCACAAATGGCGAAGCATAATTAGTGACACAATCCCCTGAATAGTGATGGAAGGTAACAGGACTAGTGTATGTAGTTCAGGTTGGATGTTATCCACAAACTACAGGGTTTCTGCAGGTATCAGCAAATCTAATTTAATGCTTTTTAATGCCCTTTTTTTAATGGCCCTTGAAACAAATTTAATGCCCATGTCCAACTGCAGATAGAGTTTTTTATACTGGCAATAAGCTTTAACCAGGTTCTGGAAAGTTCCTCCTCCAACCACTTCTGCTGAAACATACTTTTTCCTATTTTCCAATATTTGCTAATATTCCCCCTGCACTTTCACCACAGCATGAGTAGGTTCACAGCCACTGCATTCCAAGCATCCAGTGTTGTAAGTTTGTGTACCGATTATAAGCCAATTAAAGGGTTCCATCTCTCAATCACACTATGCTTCCAATCAAAATTATGAAATGTCTATAAAACCAAAATAAACTGTGAATAAGAATTTTTCCCCATTACGTGTATTTAAATTTTTAACATCAAATTGTATGTTTTAATGCCATTTCAGGTTTTAATCTACACCAAATCTATTTAATGACCCGCAGAAACCCTGAACTTAAAAGTAAATGTTCTGAAACTAGAGGTCATTTCCTTTAAATGAGGTGTTATTGATTAAATTTCTCCTTGTGGTTCTTCAGTTATAAGCGTTGGAACTTGATAATTAGGAGAAAATTGACACTAGTTAGGTGGAAGGACCAGGTTAAATACACAAAACATTCACCTGCATGAGGGGCTTCTCATTCCTTCACCATCAGTTTGTTCACAAAGATTAAACTGAACTTTCACTGACAAAAATTATGGGGTCTGATGAGTCCAGAATGACCCAACTCCACAGTGATGGTCCATCAAGAGAAGGATGGAGTTATTACCCATCATTCCTAGTGGCTACAGTGTTGTGTTGTGGGTTCTTCAGTTGTTCAGGTCTAGATTCTACATCTGTGTCCAATGAATTCACTTGAACCTGAATAGATGGAATGAAACTATGCACTACACTTTATTATGGCCTTTAATTGATGTTAAAATGCAGTATATACTGTATTTATAAAAAAAATTATTTTGACCGGTCAACCAAACTCATTTTATGAAAAGCTGAATTACTCTCATCAGATTCACTCATACAACACTGGACTAGCCTGTAACTCCAATTTAGTTTTCAGCCATCCCAATTCAAAGTTTTTACAAATGTTTGTCTTTTTTAGATCCACTCATCTTTGGAATGAATTGCCTACAAAGCTGAGGGACTTACCACCTTTAAGCACTTTTAAAAAGCTACGAAATCTCATTTTAACTTGATGTAATGTGTTGCTGATGTACAATCAAATGAATTGTATGACCTTTTATATATTTGTGATATAAAGGTTCTTCATGAATTTCAATCTGTAACTGTATGTTGTTGTTTTTTTAAACATTGTATATGTTATGTACTTGAATTTTAGTGTTTTTATTTTGGACCCCAGGAAGACTAGCAACCGCTATGGTGAGAGCTAATGGGGATCCTATTAAACAAATAAACAAACATCAGTGGGGTTTATGAGATTCAGACAAAGAGACATGATTGACACATGAATTGGACACCAGAGTCCAGACCTGAACCACATGGACAATCTATGGATGTGATGGAGGAGACTTTCCACAGCGTCGACTCTACATCTTCAACACAACATCTGGATTGAACTTAATAAAACTATGGATGGAAAAAGAATGGTGCTATTGAATGCACTCACTAATATGATGCCTTTGTAATCAAAACTAAATGTGATAAATTAAATACTGCATGTGGATCAGTTTGTGTGGAAACAAATGAACAATCCACGTTTTTTCTCCAATCAAGTGTCATATGTTTCATCATTCACTGAATCGTCTGCTGTTTGACGTTGGATCATAAACCGTCTTCACTGTTTGTTTTAGGGCGTCACCTCTTAAACGTTAACCACCGCTAAGGAGTCGAAGGGTCAAAGGTCAGTTGGGCCAGCCGTCTGCTGCTGCCAGGTTCAAAGGTCACCAGCGGCTTCCTGTCCACTGATTGGACATCCTGAGTTAGAGGGCGAGGACGCGGCAGGAAACGAAGCCTCAGACTCAGGCTCTGATGTGATGATCAGGTGTTGAACAGACCACAGAACACTTGCTCTTTATCCAGATAAAAATTCCAGACTTCTTCCAGACTTTTTCAAAACTGCCCACCCCCCCAGCCCAGACCTTGACTTTATGTACTTTTATACTTGCGTACCTACTTTTTTGATGAGATTGTATCTGTTGTGTGTGGTAGAAAAGTTCATTTTAATAAATGTATGGATACATGAATGCATAATTCACAGAAAATTTTGTTTTACTGACAAACATTTTCAAAACATGAAAATCACCAAACTACCACATAACCAAAAGGAACAAGTTTTACAAAATTTGGAACTAATGGACTAAATTTATAACCCCCAAGAGAGCAGACTTTATCTGATTTCACTGGTACATTTATTTTTTATTTATTTGTTTAAATTTTTTTTCTAACTCTTTTTATTATATTTTTTGTTCATACACAGCAATATTTGACATATCTGGTGTTTCCAGGAGATCAAGTTAAAAGGCAACAGCAAATTGTCCTACACAGTGTATATTGAGAACAACAATGTTTCCAATTTAAGTCAGAACATCATCAATGAATGAACCATCAACCAATATTCCTTCCCACCCACCATTAAGGGAAAACAAAACAAAACAAAACAAAAAAAAAAACAGGAAAAGAAAAAAAAAAAAATTAATAACAGCCACAAAGACAAAACATAATCATTACTGGATGTACAAATAAGATAAGTGAAGTCAAAACAAACAAACTTAAATTAAAATTAAATTAAATTAAAACAAACTAGAGTACAGGTGTCAAAAATGCAGCCTGGAGGCCAAAACTGGTTTGCCAATGGGTCTAATGTGGCCCCTGGGATGAATTTGTGAAATATAAAAATTACACTGAAGACATTAACAATCAAGGATGTCAAAATTATTTTAGGTCAGTTCAATCTAAAGTGGGTCAGACCAGTAAAATTATATTGTAATAACCTATAAATAATGAAAAAAGCTAAATTTTCTCTTTGTTTTAGTGTAAAAAATTACACAAAAATGTTTACATTTACAGACTAGAATTTAACAAAATATGTGAATAATCTCAACAAACATAAGTGACCTGAAATATCTTAAGTGGAATTTTAACAATACTCTGCCTGTTACTAAATGTTTTGTGTATTTGTAGATCCACTGATCTGTAAGTTGTGATGCACATGTATAAATGATAAACTAAGGCATAATAGTTAAAATTGCAATTATTTTTCATAAAAATTTTCAGGTTGTTCATATTTGTTCACGTTATGTTCAAGTACAGTTCATAGATGTAGACATTTTCATTATGGAATTTTACTTTTTTCACTCAAAAACATAGAGAAAACTTTGGAGTTTGCATAATTTCTAAGTTCTTATCCTATTATTTAACTGGTCCGACCCACTTTAAATCATATTAGGCTGTATGTGGCCCCTAAACTAAAATGAGTTTGACATCATTCAGGGATTTATTTATTTATTTATTTTTTTTTTTTGGGGGGGGGGGCGCTAGTCAGTCTTGTGAACAGTAATTCTAATACTCTATGAAGGGCTGCCAGGTTTAAGGAAAACATTAGTATTTGTTTAAGTTCTGTTTTTTAATGTTTATTTTATGCCAACAGCACCAGGTGAGCCCCCAAGTTTTTTGGGGTTTTTGTACATAGTTCTGTGTGAACTGCTCGACCTCTAAGTTGTCTCACAGCTCTCTTTAAGACAACTATTGAGTCTTATCTGAATGTGTATTCTATGTATTCAAAACAGCACAAGTTGACAACTGTACTTCAAGTGATTCTGTTTTATCAAAAGTCCTGTGAAATTCAAATTTATCAAAAGACAATAGACACAAAGGACAAATGAAGACAGTTTTACAGCCATAACTTCAGACTTTTTGAACTCTAATGCCATAACAACAGGTGATGTGTGTTTTCTAGACCTCAAACAAAAATGGTAGGTCATTTGTTTCACTTTTACTAAATTGTTAACTGATGTATTCACATATACATTCCAAATGAAGGTACAATGAATTAAAAAAATAAAAAATGAAATCACACAAAAGTGCATGGATATCACACAAACAAGTTACACTAGCAGTACTGACTAGTAAGTGAAATTTATTTATTGTTTTTATTTTTTTAACTTGTTTTCGTCATGCATTTCTTATCATACAAGATTATGTGCTTTTGGAAATACTGCAAAATTTGATGAGAGAAACTTTTTTCTGGGAAACAGCATTTCAAAATCCCATACTTTTTAAGACTTTCAGGACCTGCCCAAGCACCCTGAGTGGAGGACTCCGATTGGACAAATCTGAGACACACAGCAAACTGAACAATAACGCCAAGTTCATTTCCTGTTACGGATGACGTGCTTTGCAACGCATACAAATCTCAGAAAAATCTGGTTTGAAAATGAAATGCGGATTAAAAAAAATCCAGCGACAGTCGAATACAATAACAGGTTCAAATGCCTGTGTTTCATGTATGAAGGTGAAAACTGCATGAGCAGCAACTGTTAGGGGGCGCTACAGAGTCGTGCACTGTTAAAGAGCACAAACCTGAGCCTGAATTAAATCAAAATAAGAGACGACAGAATCATCCCCATCTCTTTACATCTTTACTTCATTTTTATTTATTTTCCCCTTTTTGCTTCTCTTTTTTCCATCTTTTAATTTTGCTTATTTTTTAATTTCATTACTATCTCACCAAGTCATTTTTATGGTTGTCCATAAATCAGCTTGTAAACTCAAGAGGATAATGATCTGATGCTGATAACTATTGATAATAACTGATTTGACCCGAGTTGCCCTGATGCCTTTGTGTTGACCTTTGACCTTCTTCTTCTACTCTTACCTTGCAGCTGTTTGAAGCGCCCCTCCAGCTGATTGTAGGTGACCTGCTGCGACGGGTCGGGCAACGCCCACTCCTCCATTGCCCAGTGATTCAGAGTATGACCAGAGCAGTCGTCAGAATGAAGATGGACAAGTCATCGCACAGTTTAACTACGACGATGTCCAATCAGACGGAGGACAGAAAACGACCCTCACCTGTCTGTCACAACAGTGAACCCAGTTTAAACTCAACCTCTGACCTCATCAGCTTCAGCAACAACCACGGTGAAGAGTCTAAGACGCAGTTGTGTTCAGTCTCATAGTCCAGAGGTCGGAGTGAACACTGATTCGTCTTGTTTCCCTCCTCATTCAAACACACATGAACAGAGGCCCCGCCCACCACAAACAGAGCAGGAAACTCCCCTGATGGTGCACTGCTAAAAATTAAACCAACACAAACACAGCTCTGAGCAAGTCAGGACTCACAACAGGGAAACCAACCTGGACTTAAACCAGGAACAGGACTGGGATGTAGACTTGGATCAGGACTTACTTTAACAGTAATATGTGTCTCTTCTGCTTCTCATATTTTTTAATTTTGATGTGTCAGAGGTGAAAAATCTAGTTTTATTTTACATTATCATGTGTCATGTCACCAGGACTGAATGAAACAATAAGATGTAAACACAAACAAACACAGACAGGAAGAAGTGTGGATTTTCTGTCAGATGTCAGATTCCATGCGTCTGTGTTGAGTTTTACAGTGCATTCTGGATGTGCAGGGGAGGGGTTCAGTTCCCAGCCAATAGGGGACAGTGTGAGAATGATGTCATTGGGGTGTGGGCGGGGAGGGGGGCTTCCTTTCATTGTTCATTCACATTCCTGAAACAACGCTGAGGAAACGGGAAACAAACATCCTGAAGACAAACATGTCCTGTAGCCGATGGATCAATACTCAATATCCCGACAGGTCTGGCTTGTAATACTACATTACCCATGTGCTTCGGCTGCACATTTAAACACTTTGATCCTGAAGCCATAATGGGAATCAGACTCAGTCGTAAAAGCTTCTGATCAGGGAAAACTTAAGCAATTAAAGAATAAATGATGCTTTATTTTTAATCCATTTAACTCTGTAGTGACTGGGTTGATAGTGTGAAGGACACTGCTGCCCCCTGCTGCTCCTCTTGTGAACTGCAAACATTTACACAAGTCACTTGACCTGGAAGCAGAGGTGGGAAGTAACAAAGTATAAGTAGATTTTTTTTAGGTATCTGTATTTTACTTGAGTATTTATTTTTCTGGCAACTTTTTACTTTTACTCCCTATATTTTTGCATAAATATCTGTACTTTATACTCCTTATATTTTTAGAATAGGCTTGTTATATTTTCAAACTAAACAGATGTGACAGTACACAAAATACATGGCTTCATAGGGAAAATCAGTGTGGAGGAGAGAAGGAGCACAGGCTGTGGACAGAGTCAGTACCAGAGTCCTGCACCAGTCCACTTTTACAAACCCACCCATACCTGCAAAGTACCCCAATCCGAGTTAACCTGACCCATGATTAAACGCATTGTCTACACAGTAAGTCACCTTTAAGGGCTTTATTTTAAGCTAAAACACACACCATCAGTAAATCTGTAATATGTGCTTCTCAATACCATCTGTGGTTGGATGTAAACAGAGGAGAACCTCACTTCACAATAAAATATACCGGTGTCTGTGGATCAACCACCATCAAATTACATGAACATCATCATTAATTATCCTGAACATTATTTTCATCCATGAATCTTTTATTTTTTCAATTCCTTGCCTGATACCTGCCTGCATTTTGTTTTATTTTACCTGTGTCCATACCTGTGAAAATTCTTACAATATTTTGTTACCCGTCCCTGCATGTTTTCGTGGGTTACTCCTCGGGTATCTGACCCGGTGCAAAACTCTGATCAGTACCATTCACTGTAGAATTAGAAAACAGAAATGTTTCTGATTTTGCCTAGTTAAATAAGTATTGTTTCATTCATGGCAAAAATATGATATTACAATTGAAAAGTTGTACTTTTTTACCTAAGTAAAGGAGTTTAATCAGTACTTCTACTTTTATGAGAGTAACTTTTCAAACTAGTACCTGTACTTCTACTTAAGTACAGAATGTGAGTACTTTTGCCACTTCTGCCTGGCAGTAAATCTCAAAAGCCCATTTGGACTGAACCCCTGAGTGGATTCGTGTCACCAGTAGAAGGCAGCCATCTTTGAGTGTTTATGACCCCAAAATGCCACAACATAATTTGATCCATCACAGGATTAAGGCAGAGTAATTTACTAGTTTAAGTTGGACAGACTTAAGGTGAACTGGTTTTAAGTGAAGCAGTTAAAGCTAGACTTAAGATGGTCTGGTTTAAGGCTGGACTTAAGGTGAACTGGTTTAAGGTGGATTGGCACCTACCTGCGAGTGCCTTGATGCGAGATCGTTCAAAGAGCCGGGCCGAGCTGTTCTCGTTGTCCCAGTCATCGTCCCAGCGGTTGTTGACTGTGTCGTTGCTGCTGCTGTACTGCTGCTGCAGCTCCATGTGGTCGTACTCGGCAGCCACCGTCGTCATCATGATCTTTCACCTCTGACACACGCCTCGAGGTCAGCAGAGCCACGTCCACATTAGCGTCTTCAGGCCGAGCCCTGGGGAGGAAACACAAAGAAATGATGAAAGGTCTCATTGACACTGTGAAGTAAAGAGAAGAGGATACAATTACATGTGAGAAGTCACATGACATGAGCTCATCTCCTGCTGAAGGGTTTACATTTACATCACAGTGTTTACATTGAAATATTTTCATCTTAATGTTACCATCGTCTCTTATGTGTTTCGGTTTTATCCTTTACGAATATGTTAAACTATCTGGTTTCTTTCACTCAGGACCTCTAATGTGGCTCCAGACTTAGAGTCCTAAATATCAGACCTGCTTCTTGATAATTACTGACTTTACCTGTTATGAACCTTTTCATTATGACAACTGCTGCAGCAGCCCTCATTACACCTGTGAATTATCATTTAGTTGGTATATTCACAGGGAGAATGGAGTACAGATACCTACAATAGACCAAAGTATTTATGTCCAAATCCAGCTTTAAAACTAGCCCTATACAACATACAAAGTCAATCACAGCAGTAAACAATGCACAAAGTACAAAAACACACTGAGTAATTCTGGTCTGATCCTTCTCTGGTCCAAGTCCATTTTTAACCCCTGATCATTGAACATGGTCCTGACATGGGAAACACACACATAAAAAAAAAAAAAAGAGTTTGTACCTCAACACAAACTCAGGATTTGAGGATTGTGGTGTGTAGAAAAATCCACCAGATGGTGCCGTTAACCTGGAGTAAATAAATTACTTCAGCAGGATGTTACAGAGGTGTTTTGTGGGACTCCAAATCCCAGAGATCTTTGCTACAGGAGGCCTCAGCATCACCTGTTAAACAAATGGTGGATGAAGCGTGGGACCAACCGAGGGCGATGAGGTGTTTACAGTCGGCTCTGATTGGTCAGACAGATGATGTGTTTAAGTGCTCAAGCTGCTCCCTGTGTCTCTGTAACACTCAGCTCCTATTGGCTGGAGGTCATGTGACCAGAGCTAATGGAGGAGGTTACAGAGTCATTACAGCTTTCAGACATCAGAGCGGCTCCGATGGGACCGCCACACTCTTAATGGATCTGACTTCCCAGAATCCCCTGCTGAGGGATGGAAACATATCCATCAGATTCTGAAAGCAGCAGCCTCTCATCGACCAATCAGACACGGAAAGGAAACATGTGACCAACGTCGAGCAGAGGCTTGGTTAAAATGTTCCTATCAGTTGACATCACTGATTATCAGGATAAATCATAGCATTATATATACACACACACACACATACATACATACATACATACATACATACATACATACATACATATATATATATATATATATATATATACATACATATGTAACTATGCATAAAATTATATGTACAATTTGCCACATGCTGCTGCGGCTTGGTTGTTGTTGGAAATAAGAATTGCCTCTCAGCTAACTTATATTGTTAAGTAAATGTATTAAAAAATAACAGTTTTAGCTGAGAGTCTGATATCAATCTGCAGAGATTTATAGTTTTAGAGTATTCATAAAAGATGAAATAGGGAAAAATTATGCAACAAACAAAAAATAAGATGCACAGGTAAAAGAAAAAAAGCTGATGAACATGACCAACATTGACACAATATCAGTTTGAATTCAACAAAAAAAACAAAAAAAAACAAAGCAAAACTCTGAAACATGCATGAGCTTTAACTAATAATAATAATAATAATAATAATAATAATAAAAGTAATAAAAATAATAGTAATGGTCCATTATTCATTTGCTCTCACATTCACACTCTGGTGGTGGTAAACCATGTTTGCAGCCACAGCTGACAGAAGCATGACTGCCAATTCACATGGACCACCACCACCAAACATTCACACACATTCATACACCAGTAAGAGTGGCACTGAAGGCAAAGTGGGTGAAGTGTTTTGGCCAAGGACACAACGGCACATAACTAGGAGAGAAAAAACAAAAATATCACACATAAACACAAGAAGAAAGATGGGAAACAACACTCACACAACAGGGAGTTTTAACTGTGTCCAAATCCTTCACACTAAGACCTGGACTCAGACTCAGATCTAGACTCAGCCTGGACTCAGACCCAGACCTGGACTCCTCCTGTAAACAGACAAAACACTGACTTCATAAAACCCTGATTAGGCTCCAAATGGATCTGAGACTCAGATGAACCGAGGCTGGGACAGGAAGTGTCAGAGACCCCGCCCCCTCCCTCCAGGGTTCATGTCAATCCACATTCCACAAACATGACGACATTAGCTTCCTCTTCCTCTGCACTAGCACCCATCAGCATCATTCAGAGAGCACTGGTCAGACCCAAGCAGCATGGACCAGCAGGACTCTGCGCCACCAATCCCAGGTCCTCTTTAGGTTGTAAAGGATTTGGTCCTTAGTTTGGGGTGGGTCTAATACAGGACAGACAACTGGCTACAGAAATTCCTGAACCAAACATACCAACAGACATTCCTCAGCCGGACAGTCACAGCTGAGGAAATAAAACACCCCCCTCTGACCTGAACCCTACAACCACGTCCTAACTGGGACTGATCCAATAGAGGACCTTTACTCTGTTTAAGAAATTAAAGACCAGATCAAACAGAGAAGATCTGGGCTGCCATTAAGGACCAAGTTTAATCCAGAACTTGGTTTTTACATCCACAAACTCAATAACACAAGCACATAAGACTCAGGTTCATCAGTTTGTTTGAGCTTCAAATATGTAATGTTGTGTTCTGTTTAGTGTCAGTATCAGGAAAAAACATCCTGTCCTTGAATTAATCTTTGGAACAGTCTGAGAACGTTAAAGTAGTTGAATTTTCCTGAACACATTCATCTGCCAGAACCAACAAAACACAACTCAGGGTTAAAAAAAAGGTCGGACAAATACAAACTCTAAATAAATATCTTCATGTACTATGTCCAGTTGTCATGCACTGACACTAAAGGAACCAGTATCACAGATAGATTCATGTATTTACATGGACGCTGTTTCAACTGAATCTCAGTCAAACAGAGCCAACATGACATTTGATAAACTATGACTGGTCATCACAGCTGTCAGTCACCTGTTCTCACAAGGCTGAGGTTAACTCCTTTTGCTGTTCCTCTCCTCTTGCAGTAGCATTAGTCTTAGTCCATCAAGAGCAGTTGACTGTCCTCAAGGACCACCTCCAGATCTCCAGCAGGAGAGTTAACTTAACATACATGATTGGGGTGGGGGGTGGCATTAGACCACCCTATGTTTTCTTCAATTTCTTGTTCATTTTAATGCCTTGTACAACTAAAGGTACATTTGTTTGGGCAAATATAATGATAACAACAAAAATAGCTCAGAAGAGTTTAATTTAAGAGCTGATATCTATAAATTTTTGATGGTTTTCTTGATAATAATCAAAATTATATAAGCTCTTTCATCAATAGCTATGGTATTGTACCAACAGAAACAGTGCTGTTAGACATTCCATGTTTTCTTTTTTGTCTGTTTTAGTCACATGATACACACTGGGCTTAGTACTCGATTGCATAACCATTGTTTTTGATGGCTTTCGATGGTCTAATAATTTTTTCTGTGACTGTATATCATCAGACACCTAAATAAACCTAGACTGGAAGGACAAGAAACTGAACTGGTTCTGGATGATAAAACCATCAGCTCTGGATGGATCAATCAGCCAATCACAGAACAGACAGACCTCATGGGTCTCAAATAAAACACCAAACATTTGGTTTTCCTTCAATCTGTCCACGAGGGTCAGCAGAGTCCACCAGAGACCAGGAGAACCCAACAGAAGCCAACAAAGTCACGCAGAGTCCAACATAACTAGCAGAGTCCAACAGACTTGGGTTTGAGGGTATTTCATTAACCCAATTCTGCAGTGAAGATTTGAGGTCAACACACAACATACCAATAGAGACTGATCCTGATTCCGATCAGAGCCACTCTGATTTGACAAATGGAACAAATGTGTTCAACTCAAATTCTGACTTATAACCAAATAGAAAAACAGTCAATGATCATTTGTTTTCTGCTTCAACAACTCCCTTTTGGGGTAGTCACAGTGAATGTGATTTGCATGATGATTTGGCTCAAGGATGCCCCTTCTGACTGCTGGGCTTGGGAACGGCCAGGATTCAAACCCAGGCCTTCCGTGCGGCAGGCAAGAGGTCTACCACCAAACCATCTTACCTCCCTAGAAACAAACAGTCAGTGACCAATAATTAATAAACTGATCACTGAGCGATCACACTGATCAATCTGACACCCAACATGGAGTTTTATACTTAGTTTCTACTTAGTGCTGTTTCACAGTTTGCACTAAATACCGAAGAGCCTCTGCTATTGTCACCATGGAGATGACAGCCTTTGAGATCATCAAAACATCACAAATGAAAACAGGAAGCATCACCGAAATCGACACAAACCCAACGACAACATGAGACCCGGACCCAGTGATACTGGATCCAGGCCATTAAAAACCATCAACGTTATAGGAAGTGTTTACATCACAGAGCCCCGGGGTACACAGGGGCCCCTCCCCCCCTCCACCTCAGAGCCACACCTCAGCCCTGTCCTTGGGTCTGACTCCCAGAATCCTTATAGGAGGACTCAAGCAGACCAGATTCTCAGAATCTAAAGGTCTATGGTTCTCTAGTAGTCCATACTGGTCTTAAGTGGTCTGAGTTTAGTTTTTAGTTATGGTTTGTAGCAGTCTGTTAGAGTCCCCAGGGCTCTACAGTGGTAGTGATTTGTTGTGGTCTGTTACAGTCGTAGGTGTCTGTGGTAGTCTATAGCCTCCTATACAGGTCTGTATTAATCTATAGTGGTCTATACTGGTTTGCTGTGGGCTGTCCTGGTCCATAATGGTCTATACTGGTCCACTATGATCTGTTAAGGTCCTGGATGTCTCTGGTGGTCCATAGTGTTCTGTAGTGGTTTGTTGTGGTCTACACTGGTCCATAACGGTTAATATTGGTCTGTAATGGTCCTGGTCGTCTGTGGTGGTTCACAGTGGTCTCTATTGGTCTGTACTCTTCTATAGTGGTCTTTAGTGGTCCTTACTGGTCTGTCCTGGTCTACAGTGGTCTCTATTGGCCTGTACTCTTCTATAATGGTCTGTAGTGGTTTGTTGTGGTCTTCACTGGTCTGTCCTGTCCTACAGTGGTCTGTAGTGGTTTGTTGTGGTCTTTACTGATCTGCCCTGTCCTATAGTGGTCTGTAGTGGTTTATTGTGGTCTTTACTGGTCTGTCCTGGTCTTCAGTGGTCTGCAGTAGTTTGATGTAGTCTGTATGGGTCCCGGGGGTCTGTCGGGCCCAGTTCCAGTCCCTGACTCCCCAGTCCTGGTCCGGTCCGTGTTCCAGTCTTTTCTTCGGAGCCTGAGGCCGAACTCAGACTGAACCCGCACACAGACGCTGCGGTGCGGGTGTTTGTGCGGGTATATGTGCGGTGTTTGTACGGAGTCTGGGGGTTTATTGTCGTCCGGGTCTCGGGAGCCCGCATCCCGTCCTGCTCCGCGGCCACGCCTGTTTCTCTCCGGATGGCGCACCGTTATTCCACGGCTCTAATGGCGGCCGGCGGGGCGGGGGAAGGTCGGGCGGGATGCCGGCGCACGGGCCCAAGGGCCCGGGCG
>JAPTGZ010000001.1:39172683-39186258 GCA_029814645.1 Fowleria isostigma | reverse complement strand
GGATATCCCTGTGGCCAAGTAGCCACAGCGCATGATCAGTCGGAGGCATAGTGACAGGCCCGTCACTGTCACACATGCACTCCGGTCAGTCTTTGGGGCATCCCCAAAGCCTGAGCGTCAAACAAGGGTCCATCCACCTGGGGAGCCACATCTCCAGGTGCAGTCTGATGGTGGATCTGAGTGCGAAGGACAGCAAAGGGAACAGGCCAGAGGCAAACTGGTGGGGAGACTCCTTCATGGCTGTGATGAGCAAAGCCTCCACAGGAAAGGCGGCCAAAGGAGCTGTTGGGTGAAGGAAAGTGTTGGATTTCAACCAATATTGGATTCAATGACCTTTCCAAGGACTCCGGCTGTACCTCCTGGAAGCTGTCCCCCACCAACTGCAACTGTCAGACTGTGCCTCCAACAGGAACAAACTGTCCATAGACGTGGTGGGCAGCAACACAGAGTCCCAGAGCAGCCAGGGCAGGGGGCTGGATGGAGACAAGCCACTGAGAGACTGAAGCAGACTTGGCTCAAGTCAAAACATAAACTTTATGATGCTGCCATTGCCCACTTAACAAAGAACAATGGAGGGATGGATTTTGTTTCCATGTAATAAGGTAGGGCTGTGTTATAAAATAGTTGGATTATTGTTCACACAGGATTATTATTACTACACTAGGGCCTCCAGTATTTTTGTGACTTTCTTTTGACATCCGTATTTAATGAAATAATCATTGCATCATGCGTAATAATTGTGCATGAAGAGTTCTTTGGACTTCTATTATGAGCCTGGTGTGATCTTTGGCATATTGTGCATTTGAAATGGGATTTTGGTTTGATGATGCTCATGATTTTATTGGACTTGGTCAGTGTATGTGTGTCATTTGTAATGCACAGTGATTTCAATGTGTTGCTGTCTGTAGTGACTGAATGAGCCTTGATCTTCCTGTAACAGTAGTATTTGATATTCCAGACATTGGTTGGAGGATGCTTACGTAGTTTACATTTGTAGCCTTAATAACCTCCAGTTTTCTTGAAGTTTTTGTTGAGCAGGTTGCTTGCTGAGTTGTTGACATCCTAGTCATTGTTACTCAGAGGTTTACAACTGTTGTGTGCTTTCAATTTATCATACTGTTGGGCGTTTTTGTCAGTCAAGACGTCTTTTCTTAGCATTGATTGCCAAGGGGAAGGCTCAGCAGTGGTGTTCATAGTTCGCTACTGAATCACAGATGTATTTATTTGGTGTGTTTGTCGTCATGTTTGTCAGTTTGTTACCATGACAGCAGGATCTGTGGCCGCTCCCCTCATCATTCCGATCATGCACCTGCAGACGAACAGAGCCAAGAACCACATTGACACCAACACGCCTGTGTCCATCCAGTCAGGTGAGTCTGTGTTCTGCTATGTGATTGGTGGAGCTGTAACAGGTGTGTGTGACAAGTGTATTTTGGCGCAGAGACTCCTGACGTCACCATCTACTTCACTTTGGATGGGTCAAAGCCAGCGGCATCAAAGCATTTGTCTGCAAGCGGAGGGAAGTACAGCGAGCCCATCCTTCTGCCGCCAGGACGCGTGTCTGTTAGGGCGGTGGCCATCAGAAGGTGAGCTCATCTGGACATGGAGGAGACAGAACTAGGGTTTGAAATGTGTTCATTATGTTCACAGATATTCTGAGAATATTGGTTTAAATGTGATTATCTTTTCGTACACATCAATCACAGTCAGTGAGCAGACCTGACTGTAACCATCTGCCTGTTGGTCCATCTGTCTTTAGAGATGGAAGAGAAAGCTCTACAGTGACGAAGGTCTTCTCTGTCATGGATTTAAAGACCCAGAGGTCGATTGATGAACCCGATCAGCAGGTGATAGATTATCTCATCCGGGTCTGGTTAATCTGAACCATGAATCCTCATTGAGAATGAAATTTCTTTGCTCAGACTGACCTGACAGATCAGCACAAACAATAACTGCAACCAAACTACAAAGAATATGGGACATTGTAAAATTAAACCAAGAATGTACAAATGTCCCAAACCCATATTTTATTCACAACAGAATATATAAAATGTAGCTATTAAAGGTTTTAACTGGGAAAATTAAAATGACAATCTACTACTTCTGCTGTGAAAATTTTTAAGATGGGAACATTTGGGCCCAATCCCAATTCACCCCTTGGCCCTTGTACTTGTCACTACCCCTTGAAACAGAGTTGCAAGGGGTAGTGCCAAGTGAAATATTCCCCTATGAAATGAGACAACCCTCTGAGACCTGTCACTTCATCAGCAGTCATCGATGCCGCTATGAACACATGCAACAACTTTGTTTCTGAAAGAATTCACCATGCTGTCAGCAGCTGTATCTGTCTCTGTTGCATGGGCTTTGGGCATCTTTTTGCAACGATCAACCACAAACTGAAGAAATGTGGTCTATAAAACATTGACACGGCATTAAACGGTTAATCAAATTATCAAGTTTAAGAAAATATGTACATTTCTTTCAACACACTGCTGACCTTTTCTCATCAAGAATCAGGACACTCCTACCCCTTCACATGAGCATGTAAAATGGAGGGGCAGGAGTAAGGGAGTGGGCCACAGGATGAAATGGGAATGGGCCTTAGTATCCAGACCTTTAACCACATCATCAGGTCATGCCTGTTCCCTCTGATGCCCCTTGTTTGAAGAAGTCCTTCACTAATCAGTGATTTTTCTGTGTTCCAGCATCTGTCAGGTTCTGCTGCCACTGGTCTGAAGCGTCCAGGTTTGTTTTATCTCATCCTCAAATCAAACAGTGGTGAATCCTCTGCTCAGATCAACAACAGTGGGTTCATCAAAACCCACCGTTTGCTCATGATCAATCAACCTCATCAATCTGTGATCTGTTCAAAATTTTTCATGGGTTGAATAGTTTCAACATCTTTTTTTGACCCTGTGTGAGATAAAGTCATATCAGTTTTACAAAACTGACCTAAAGGACTACATTTATTCACCTGGATCTATATTATTTATCAAAATGTTCACTGACATTCAGACAATAAAACACCTAACAGAAAAGAAACTGCATAATTTTCATTGAAAAGGAAGATGATGAAACAATATCACATGGTAACTAGGTTTCAGCCAGTAGAGGGCAGTCACTATAGTGACTCAGTAGAGCAGGGGTCACCAACCCTGGTCTTTGAGGGCCACTATCCTACATGTTTTAGATGTTTCTCTCATCCAACACACCTGATGGTCATTATCAGTCTTCTGCAGAGCTTGATGATAGGCTTATCATTTGAATTAGGTGTGATGGAAGAGGGAAACATCTAAAACATGCAGGATGCCGGCCCTCGAGGACTGGAGCTCGACACCTGTGATCTAAAACATGCAGGATAATAGCCCTTGAGGACCAGGGTTGGTGACCCCTGCAGTAGAGAATCAAAACACAAAAATCATGAATCACAACAAAGTTTACTTTTTTTAACTACTGCAAAAATAAGCCAGCACCATTTTATTCCTATCTAAAGCTGTAATTGGTCAGAGTCTGCATCTTGTCGTGTGTCTCAGAGCAAGGAATGATGGGAAGTACTTCCGTCCAGTCAGGTCCTCGGTTTCTGGACAGTCGTCTGGGACGTCAGACCGAAGCCTTGCAGGTAAAACACACACCTGATGCATGACTCATTTGAGTGTGCTTTTATTTAAATGTGTTCTGTTTCCTGTTGGTCAGAGCACCCTGAAGAAGCTGAGTGTCACTGAGTCAGCCCGGATCCAACGACAGACTGATTTCCTTCGGTAACAGTCTCCATCATTAAGTCTGGATTAAAGATGAAGCTGATCTAAGATTACTTCTAAACAGCTCAGGATGTAAACGTGGTCTAAACAAACTGATCCAAGAACTGTAATAAACAGAAACTTTCTCCTCAGGTGTGCTCAGTGTCTGGCATTTCGTCCCTCAGACCCATTTGCTCGGTTCTGTCCACAGTGTGGCGCTGTGGTTCCTGCATTGCCTGAGCAGATGCTACCTCCTGCTGATGGAGGACAGGTACTGCATTTGCCTTGAAGTTATGTTAAGTTGAGTTGAGGTTGAGTGTTTGAGTTTTTTCACCGTGTGCTGCAGACGCTGTGTTGCGTGTTCTGCAATTCAGAGGTTCCTGTCAACACTCAGAGATGTTTGATCTGTGACGCCTCCATCAGTCGACAGCTACGACCACAGAGCAGCCTCCACTTGCAGGTAATAATAATAATAATAATAGCAGATTAAATTTATATAGCACTTGTCTCTTAAGGCATACTCAAAGTATGTACAATGGACCCATTATTCACGGAAGCATGGCTGCCAATCCATGTCTACGGCCATTCCGACCACAATCATACGCCAGTGTGAGTACAGGCACTGGAGGCAAGGTGGGTAAAGTGTCTTGCCCAAGGAAATAACAGCACATGACTAGAACAGAATGGGAATCGAACCACCTACCCTTCAGTCAACTGTATAGGCATTAATACATGCATGTGGTGATACCACCCAGCTCCACTGTGGAAAAATTAAGTCAAGATTCATTAGTTAGTGGTGAAATCAGTAAAGTGTAAAAGTCTAGTTGAGTGTGAAATTTATCTCCTGTGTTCTAGTGGTGAACATCAGTCTACTCTTTGAAGATTGATGGCATGCTGGTACAGCGATTAGCAGTGGCTAAGCACTGGTACCTCACAACTAGAAGGTGCCAAGTTGAATTCCAACATTGAGAATCTTTCTGTCGAGTTTGAAAGTTCTCCCTGTGTTTGCATGGGTTACTCTGGCCTCTTCCCTCCATCGAAAGACATGCACTAATAGGTTAACTGGTTAATCTAATAAAGGTTAAATAAACGATACAGAAATCATCCTCAGCAGAACATGGAAAGAATCTTGTGATTTCTTCTTTGTAGAATTAAATCTGGTGTGTGTTGATTTCCACGTGTTGATGCATGTAGGACCATGTGACCTGTGTTTCCTGTGGTCATGTGAATCCAGCCCATGTCTCCAGCTGTTTGACATGTGAGCGTCGCCTGAAAACGGTGAGGACATCTTCTATGAATGTTCACCACAAGCGTAAGAAGTCCATCACAAAGTCTAAGACTGTGTGTGTGTGTGTGTGTGTGTTTACAGTCATTGATGGGGAGCAGCACCCCCTCTGTCCCTTCAGCACATGGCAAGACACTATCATGTTCCAGATGTACACGAAAGAACCACAGCGATGCCAGATACTGTGACTGGTGTGGCTTGAAGGTGAAGCAGCACTTGAACTCACCTGAAAACATCTACATCAACATGTACACCATATGCACATGACATGCCAACACATATCGCGTCAGTATGAGTTGCCAGTCAAACAAACAGACCAAACAACCACTGGCTCTAAGGAGAAGAAATCTGTAACTTCACCATTAGATAGGGCTGGGTATCATGGTTAATTTCCTTAATCGAGGTTTGTCCTAAGGTCCTTAATTGATTGATCACAATTCGATTCAATTCAATCCAATATTGATTTGGTCCAGTATTAATTGACTGATTTGGATTCATTTAGTGATACCAAAGTACAATTTTGAGCCATAACCAGCTGTGCAACACATCAATAGCCTACTGGTATCAATATTGGCATGGGGGGTGTGTGTCGGAGCGATGCAATGTGAAACTGAACACACTTTATTCTTCAGGCCCATTACACTGCTGTATGGGCCCCATGAATTTACCATGAATTGATGTTTACCCTCCCTTAACGGACCCCTGATGAATGAGTGTGGACCCAAGTTAATATTCCTAGAATGACCAGCTTCCATCACCTGCCTCAGAGGGCCTCCGCCGACCAGACAGTCCGAGCGGGCAGTTCCTCCACAAAGTGGGTTCCACTTTGAAGTCAGGAGGACCTCCTGTGGAGGTGTTTTTCCCAGCCTTCCTCTGTGCCAGAACCATTACAAGTGAGCTCCAGACACTCCATCTCCCCCAGGGCCCCATGAGATGGAACCAGCCATGCCTCAGCTTCAACAGTACTCGGGGTCAGGTACTCGTGGACCTGCTCTGAAAAATTTATCTCATCCACTATCATCCACGATAATGTTAAATTAAAATAAAATCAATCCAAAATTCATCAAATTGATTTTTTTAACCCAGCCCTACCACTAGATGTCACTATGTACCTTTGGGGTACTGTTGGTTCCTTTTTTATTATCTTTGCTGTTGATTGTGTCTTTCATTGTTTTTGATTGTTTGTTCACATGTTACATGTTTTTGTCTCAATGTCGGCAGTCCTAAGCATTGTGGAATTTGAATAATGTATGTTTGTAGCCAGGTCATGCAGTACGGTGTGTGAAATGTTGGCGTTGTGGAGCAACTGGACACCCATATGCCTCCTACTGTACAAGCTGTGGCATCTTTTTGGAAGCTCCACATTCATATCATAGTGATGTCATGCATTCTGCAGAGGGAACTGCTAATCAGGTTTGTTTTCTGCTGATGTCACATTGCACTCACACTTCATGCATCACAAACAACTTGATTCATCACTGTTTTCCAGGGTCCAAGACAGAAGTCACATGGTGTTACCTGGAAGGCCATGCCCATCTCTGACCCCTCCCACAGTGTGACACTAGCACCTTCTACTGTGGAGCAGCACACTCAAACTGTGGGACTCTATTATCCATCAGCCACTGAGCTGCAGGCAAAGAACCAGCAGAGGGTGCTACAACTTAGTAGACAGCAATCGACCGGAAGCCGCCAACCGCCACTGACCGCCATCAGCCCTGGAAGAGGTAATGTTGGTAATGTGCTGAGTTTAGTGATGTCTGGGATCTCTTGGTTCTGTGACTGGATGGTGTTGTGTTTAGTTTCACCTTTAGCGTTTAGCTTTCCAAGCTCTTTGTCTTTTTTCAGGTTACTGGAGGAAGCAGCTGGACCACGTGTGTGCTCACCTGAGGAGTTATGCCCAGAACAATGCCCCTTTCAGGGCACTGCTGGGAGAACCTCGTCTGGGCAAGGTACACTAAGCACATGACCGCCTCACCTGTAGTCAGTTGAGTTGCAACATACAGTATCTACAGTCGATAGGAAAACCTGAAATTGTGTTTTCTCTTCTTCATTTCCTGCCAGCTGGTTTCTGCTGTCATCCAGGAGGATTGTTATGAAGTCAGTCTTACCATCAACTTTGTATCAGCCTCACCTGGAGACAAACAGGTCTGTTGTAAAGAGAAGACCTGTCCCCTCCCAGAGACCACATGAGACCTGGCTCAGGACCCAGGACCGTCTGTGGTGGACAGAGGTTCTGAGGTCCATTCAGTTTTTTCCAGTATCACAGTGGTTCTCAACTAGGGGCATACCCCCTAGACACTCTCTCAGGGGTGCACACAGGGAGGGGTCGCAAGTGACATAGTCTTTCATGCATGCGGGTGTGTTTGCAACTACTGTTATACATCACAACATTGTAAATCACATGGTATATACTGTCGCCCTGCTCATAGATTGGATTTAGGTCCGTGAGCAGGGCCGTGCGCAGGGTGTCAGAGTGTGTGGGTGTGCGTGTGTGCGTGTGTGGGGGGGGGGGCATCGTCCAGCCACTCCCCCTCCTCCCTGGTCGCAAATTGGTTCCAGGATTGATATCTGTGAGCAGGGGTGGGAGGGCACATATCGTCTGACACATTGTTGTTGTCCCCCTCCCGGTCGCAAATGTGTTTTTTGGTGGGCTGCAGGTACTCAATGATAAGTCGAGAGGAGCTCAGTTTCACTTTCTCCCAGCTTTATGTACAGAGATATATAACCGACCATGTCCTCCACATACAGGTCTGTCATGTTACTTGCTTTATTATCCCCATAGGCAAATTCCGTATCTGCATTTTATCCATCTTAATACATACATAGTAAGGCATTAATAGGAAAGTCGGTTTGTCGACGTGTTAATATCTGGAGCACAAATCGATGTAACTTTGGAGGAGTCGACAAGTCATATGTTATTCTCTCTCTCTTTCCCTCTCATCACCCAACAGTGTGCAAGCTTTCATTCAGCACATGTCAATACTCTCATCTTCCTACATGAAAACATGTAGCTCAAGATGCAACATGCGCAGACCCGGGTTGGGTCAAAAAAATTTCATGACCTGCACATCACTAGTGCAAGGCCAAGACTATGAAGGAAGAAGATGACTCGGAGTAGGATTACTGAATTGATTGTGATCTAAGAATATTACTGCAAGAAGGATTAATTGCAAGCTGAAGTTAGTTTCTGAGTGGTGCCGGTTTGCGGTTCCGACCTTTAATTTGCATTTAAATGACAAAGACAACTCTTGTCTAAGTAACGCTCTGTTAACCATAGAGTCCAGGCAAGACCAATATTAAATAACAATTTGGACAGCCAGTGTGTTTTGATCATTGTTAATTTATTTCATTAATGCAATGCGCTCTTTACTCAAACATGCTCTGGACTGGCATAGCATTGCAAGGCAAGGCAAGTTTATTTGTATAGCACAATTCATACACAGGGCAATTCCCAGTGCTTTGCAAAAATGGAAAAGAAAAAAGTTAAAAACACACAATTACAGTGAAACATAATCAATATAACATAAATAATAATAATCAATTACAATAAAGTAAAAGAGAAGAGTGGAGATAGAACCCTGTCAGCTGTTATATGCACAGTTGAACAGAACTGTTTTCAGCCTGGACTTAAACATTGTCAGAGTAGAGGCCTGTCTCACATCATCAGGAAGACTGTTCCAGAGTTTCGCAGCATGAATCTGAAACGCAGCTTCACCGTGTTTAGTCCTGACTCTGGGCACCAGTATAAGACCAGCTGTCTTAATCTTTTTCCACTTTATGTTGTGGACTTAAAGTTAAAAGAAAATTTTTAGCCTATGTTTAAATGTCTGAGAAGGACGGTTGATCTTTGTGTCTTGCACATTTTTATTCTGCACTTTATTGTACAGTGTTACTCTTACAGTGCACTTTAGTACAAGTTGCTCATTGTTGAAGAGCTGTGTGTCGGTGTTTTGCCTCTGTTGTTAATGTGATGATGTCATCATACAACTTGTCGACTCGACTTTGACATTATTGACAGTTAAGTTGATCTGAAAAAATCTGAAGCCAGTAATGCCCTAATACACAGTATTTAGCATTAGCACACTGCACACAACAATTAGGAGTAATGATTGAGGTGACAACTGCATGAACTCAGTCTTACATGTAAAGGTCTCAAGTGGTCTACCAGAAGGGGCAGGACTTCAACTTTCTCTAAACCCATTAGTGAATCTGTATTTATCACTGTAACAAATGAGGAATGGTCTCAGGTGGATCCTGACGGTCCTGAAGTCATCATGCCAGCAGGTGAAGCTGTTGGATCGGAGACACTGAGCAGTGTCACAGAGCGATCAGCTGATCACCACGGTAAGAGATGACATCAGACAAACATCAAAACGAGGAGCGGATGAATAATGACAGGGTGATGCTGGTGTGTCCAACAGGAAGTGGTCCATCTACAGGTCCAATGAAACCAAACCGGATCTCCAAACCCAGGGTAAGACTAAGTTAACGCCCTCATCACAAAAATAGGAACATCTGTTGTCTTCATTTTTCACTCCCAAAAATCACCTTTTAAATGATTAAAGAAATAGTCATTTGACATTTTTTCTTAATAATCCTCAAAATCAACTGATATAAACATGTTTCATTGCATGACTCTGTCCTGGTCATGTTCAATGGACACTGTGACTCTTAACATCCTCCATTGTGAGAAGAAAAGAAAAGCCCCATTAAAGTGTCAGATTTAATCCATAAAGACCCAACACTACTTTTGTGTCAGTTCCTAAATTAAATTTCTCTGTATTTAACTTATTTTAACCCATGAAGACCCAAACATCCACCATCTACCAAAACCATTTACTGATATAAATTGTTTAATCCCTGTTGATCCACTTATACGTGTAAATAATTGGTGTAAAATACAGTTATTCATCTTTTCTTGGTCATCAGATATGACCCATTTGGACATTCAGAGGTCCCATAGTTGCCATGGAAACACCGTCATCTTCTACAACATTGATTCACCAGTAAAACCCATGGATTTGGATCAATGACAGTGGATGGACACGCTGGGGTTATATTCAATTAATGCTTGATTTGGCTGAAAAAAGTAACTTTTTCTTCAGTTTTCTGTGTTTTTGATAAAATAATCCTTAATTTGAAACTAAAGTTTTATGAACATCTACATGATTAGTAAATTAAAGTTGGAAAACACCTGAATTTCATTTTTAAAAAAAATACAGATGATAATATTAAAATGAATAGCAATAAACCACTTAAGAATGGTTAAATATAGAGGAACATTCATTTGGGAAGTGACACATATGTCACACTGGGTCCTTATGGGTTAAGGAGGTTTATTAGGAATATAAATAGAACAGAACATATATTATTGTGTTTTCATTCTGTTATGAGAAGTTTATATCCACAGAGGATGTTCAACATGTTTTTACTGTCTCTCAGAGTGGACACCTATGAGATCATGTGACATTCAGAGTCTCCTAATCATTACTGTCTACTACTGCATCTTAGTGTGGACCAGTTATCGTCCATTGAACCAAACCCAGAAGAGACTAAACAAATTCTGACAGTTTCAGTGGACTCCAGAATTCCACCACAAGATGTCACTGAAACTCTGTAATTTTAAATCTGAAGAAGAAGAAAAAAGAACCAGAGGATGGAGGTGAGCTGACATCCTGTTTAACTACAGATAACACTGGCCTTTGTTTTATTGCAGGGGAAGAACAGTCAGCTGTTGAAGGAGCTAGAACTGGGTCGTGGACAAATCAGCATCATACAGCAGCTCCTGGATCAGGTACAAGTCTCTGCATTCCCATGTTCCTCTGGACCAGTAACAAACAGCTGAGTTCAACAGAACAACCATAAACAACCATTTAAATCACATTGTATCAACTGAGTGGAACTATTTACAAAAATGTGATTCTTCAGCAAACCATGTTTCTGTCAGTTTCCTCAATGTGTGGTTGTACACAATGTTTTCACCTTTTCTTCTATTGAAGGAAACTGTATTCATTCTGACTGTACATCGTTTTGTGAACCACCAAACCACCAGGGGGCGGATCCTTCCTGCTGCAGCAGCAATGGTCGTCACGCCTTGGCAGTTGCTGTAGTCAATGGTCACCATGACGTCCTTCCTGTTCTGGTGCAGTATGGTGCCAATGTGGATCAACAATCTGAACCGTAAGAAGATTTAGACATTAAAGGTGATCTGATGCGATGATGTGTGATGATGGTGATGATGATGCTCTGTTTGTCAGGATGAAGAACACAGCTCTGCATGAGGCGGCGGTGTTGGGTTCTGAAGGCCTGAAGTCTGCCCAAGTCCTGCTCAGGTAGCATAACATGCCTGGTCTCCATCTGGGGTGATCATCCATCTGACTATGGGGCAGAAACAGGAGATGGACTGAATGCCATCATGTCAGAACATGAAGAAAAAGTTTTGTGCAGCAATGGTTCGGTTATTTATTTAATCTTTATCTAACCCTTTTAGCCAGGTGAGTTGGTTGAGAACAAATTCTCATTTGCAATGACGTCTTGGCCAAGTCGCAAATTATTAAAAAAATAAGGACTGCAAAACAAAACCACCCAAATAATTTGAAAATATCACATTACAATGTAAAAACTATTACTAACCATCAATTAACATTAGTTAATATTTACTCCTGCATTAACTAACAGCAATTCGCATATTGTTTTGCCGTTACTGACAAGTATTGGGATATATTTCAAATATTAGTCTGAGTACATGCATAAGGACACAAAATATCTGATGCTTTAAGTAATTATAGCTTCATTATGAAAATTATTTTAATTTTATTTTAATAAGGTATAAAGTTTTCATGGTGTATTTGTTGTCATTGTATAGTTTTACAATTTCATCATCTGGTGTGAGCAGGTTTTAATCTGTCTTTGTTAATTTTCTATTGCCTCAATAATGAATGTTCAAGTTAGTTTATTTTTCTTCTCATCTGTCCTAATTTTTCCAGCTGTAAGGCCAGTCTGTGGCGGAGGAACGCTGTTGGTGAAACACCATACGACATAGCTGTGACCTCAGGCTGCAGTGCCATGACATCACTGCTGGCTGCTCAGACCGGACAAGACTTACTGAGCAAACTGGGAAAACCCAAACTGAACCTGGATGTTTTCTGATATTGGAATTTTAAGTAGCTCTTTATTTAACATGAGCTGGTTGTTTTCAGATGGCGGTGAAGCCTCCAGGAGGACGGTGCCTTGGTGGAAAGAAAACCCCTTCCATATGTAGTAAAAGGGTCAAATAAACCCTGCCCACATCCACTAACAGCGTTATAATAAACCCCACCCACATCTGCTAACGGTGTCATCAGCCATCAGGTCATCTCAGATTTCCAAAATTCAACCAAACGGTGTAATTCTGTATGTTCTATGGACAGTCAAATATTTGTAGTTGATGAACATTTTTCCTGAAATTGCTCCATAGTTTATGGACATGGTTTATGATTCATCTTTACTCTACAGACACTTCCTCTATGATTTTTTTATATTCAGTCATGATGGAAAATGTTCCTCTAGATCAGGGGTTGCCAACCCTGGTCCTGGAGAGCCACAATCCTGCATGTTTTAGGCTACGTTTATACAATGACGGTCTGAACAGAAGATGCAAAAGTTGCGTCACGTCTTTACTTATTATTTCATGTTTAGACGAGCGTTCTCAGGAGGAAATCTGCGTGCATTCGGTGACGCAGAAGTGAGTGGAATTCAAGTGATTATGTATGCCAAGCAGCTAGGGTGCTGTCTGGCTCGCATCCGACGAATCAGTGCATCCAAGCTTTGACAGGTCCATCTCTGTTTAGTAAAACTATCTGTACAGATTCTGTGCATTTGTTGGAAAGCTGTTTATTAGAGCTGCTAGAGCAGCTTGAAGGTCTGATGCATGGAAATAATCCAATGTTTTTTTCTCTGTACTGGCACATGTATGTGATGTCAACGCAAACGCGACGTGAGCAGATCTGAGCAGAGTTTTGCGTCTTGGGCTATTAGGTGGAAACGCTATGGCGGAGCGTATTCAACTTTCCACTAGTTTCAGATTTTGCATTTTCAAGCCCCAAAAATGCTGCCACTGTCTAAACGAGAGGCACTTCTGATAAAATATTTTGTCGTTTTTACCTGCAAGCATTCTCATAAACAGCACCTTAGATGTATCATTCTTCCAACACACCTGATTCAAGTGATGGGTCTATCATCAAGCTCTGCAGAAGCCTGATAACAACCCTCAGGTGTACTGGAAGAGGAAAACACTGAAAACATGCAGGATTGTGGCTCTCCAGGACCAGGGTTGGCCACCCCTGCTCTAGATGTTTTTCTTCTTAGTCTCAACTTTTTGGAGATGTGTTTTGGAGGTGCTGTAATCAGATTCAAAAGTACCTTTTTATTAAACATTTGATAAATGTCTTTGTTCTATTGTTAATGAGATTTAAAAATGTTAATACAGGCGGTCCTCGGGTTACGAACGAGTTCCGTTCCTACGCAGGCGGCGTAACCCGAATTTGCACGTAAGTCGGATTTTACCTTTAAATA
>JAPTGZ010000001.1:39154228-39167543 GCA_029814645.1 Fowleria isostigma | reverse complement strand
TTTCACCAGTTCATCACAGGGCTGACATATAGAGACAAACAACCACTCTCACATTCACACCAATGGACAATTTAGATTAACCAGTTAACTTATCAGTGCATGTCTTTGGATGGTGGGAGGAAACCGGAGAACCCAGAGAAAACCCATGCAGACACAGGGAGAACATGCAAACTCCACACAGAAAGGTCCCACCTTGCCTGGTGCTGAGATCGAACCTGGGACCTTTTTGCTGTGAGGCATGAGTGCTAACCACTGCACCACCGTGATGAATAATTAAAAGAATTATATATATTTCAATTACTTTTATTGACAAATAAATCACATTCAAGCAAATAATCCTCAACTGTTATTCCCAAACTTTTGACCATGACCTTATTTTGCCTGGTGCTGTATTGATAAAACTGAACTGAAGTGAAAGTACACTAATGAAGTACTTGTATTTGTTACGTTCTTCTTCTGAAAGTATAAATTGTACAAGAGGTGGTGTTGCTGCTTCTCCACTTGAGTCACTTGAGGCAGGCGATCATGTGACATGTCCATATTTTGACCTGTGTGGACGTTTACTGAGACATGGAATCCATCTGACCTCTGTATCATCTCTGACTCTAAATTCAGACTTTGATTTTCCAGCTCCTCCTCAGATCCTCTGTCCAAACCTCGTCTGCAGTGCTCATGAGTTCTGTGCTGACGGTGCCAGTGGTGGACCCAGATGCTTCTGTCGCGCAATTTTTGCCTCCAAATACAAAACAACAAACACCTTAGGTAAGAGGATACCATGGACAACAGTTAAGGAATGTTCAGGAGGTTTTTTATTCTCCTTAGTTTGGTCATTTAATGTTTGTTTTAGATCTGTAAAAATCACTTTAATTTTTACCTTGTAGTTTTTGTGAGGTTTTAAGGGGTTGTTTTTAACTTTCAGATAAAATAGTCTTTCTCTGATCATCGGAATCTAAAAACCCTGGAGATGTTCTTCTCTATAATCACATGTGGATGACATTGAGTCCATTTACATTCACACTAAAACTGAGCATTGTCGGATTTATGGAGTTACCAGATTATTGGTCATGTAGGTGTAATCTGATTTGTTTTACCAGATAACAGCAGAAATCTTATAATGAGAAATCAAACCAACACACTTGGATTTATCCCGAGTAGTCTGATGTCTTCATGCACATATACCAGTACTTGCTAACAGTGGGGGCTGATGAAAACATTTTTTTGACAGGGCACATTATCCACATCAGTTTTCAGCTGCACTATAGCCACATTGTTATATTTACCTCCGCCAAGGAGGTTATGTTTTTACCGGCGTTGGTTTGTCTGTTTGTTTGTTTGTCTGTCTGTTTGTGTGCAGTATAACTCAAAAAGTTATGGACGGATTTTAATGAAATTTTCAGGAAATGTCCACTCTGGGACAAGGAAGAGATGATTCAATTTTGGAGGTGATCTGGATCACCGTCTGGATCCAGGATTTTTTTGAAGGATTCTTTATTATCATTGCGAGATAGGGCCATTGGGGCGTTCACGGGGGAACGGTGGTGCTTGGCAGAGGTCTGCGCTCTCCGAGTGCTTATCTAGTTCTGAAGTGCATGTAAACATATCAGATCTAATAATTACAATTATCTGATTAGTGACAGTTACTGGATTTATATGCTTGTGTTAATGGTCAAATCTGTGAGTGGATCTGCTGATCTTTAACATTCAACTGATTATTGAGATGTTCCAATGTGCCCTCTATGAGAACCTGTATTTCATTGTCTGGCTGTAGGTGACTTGACTGTCTGTCACCAAAACTCTGCTTCACTCTCTCTGATCGGTTGTCTCCTGGAGGAAAAAGGCATTGATTACTCTGACTTACGACTCAATGACCCGAGCTGCAGAGGTCACATGGACAACCACACCCACATGCTGACCTTCAGCTTTGATGAAACCAACACCTGTGGGGCAGAGGTGACGGTGAGCGCCCTGGCTGATCTTTCGCTATCCTGGTTTTGGTCAATGTGTGGTTGTAAACTTTGGTTTTGTCAGTTCCTCCAAAACATAAGAATTTTCATGAACTGGAGGTTCAATCTGTAATTATGAAAAAAACAAACGAATAATCTAAAATAATAACTATTACAGAAACAATCTGCAACATCTGACCATGTCCCATCACAGATACATGGAGGAGCTTCTGACAGGCCTCTTCAATATTTGGATTACTTCTCTCTTATGAATCTGTCAGAACTAAACGCCTTTATCAGGCTTTCAAGTTGCTGTAATTAAAGCTATGTTTACAAAGAGTCCTTCCAAATCTGGCAATATAGCAATTCCCAACCTCCCTTTTCCTTCTAAAATCCTTAAAAAAAATTTCAATATCAATTTTTTCCAAACTGCATGAGTAATCTGTATGAAGTGTTTCAGTGGAGTATAGATCATTAGTGACTTTAACAGCACCAGTTAAAGTCACTAATGATTTCCTATTAGCATCTGATAAAAGTCTTATCTCACTACTTGACCTTCTTAATCTTAGTGCAGCATTTAACTGATTGTAACATTTTAGTACAGAGAACAATTCACTGGGGATTTAAACAATCGTTTTCCAGGTTTAAATCATACTTCTCTGAAAGATCACAATTTGTAAATGTTAATGAGCTGTCATCCATCCAAACTGGGGTTATAATTATGGTGTCCCACACAGTTCAGTGCTTGGATCATTGCTTTTCGCCATGTACGTGCTGCTGTTAGGTGACATTATAAGGACACATGGCTTTAATTTCCACCATTATGCTGATGACACTGAGCTGATGATACTAAACCTGATGAAAGAAATCATAGTAAAACTCAAAGTAAGTTATAGTATTTGGCCTGAAGAATTAAAGGACAAGCTGTCTAATAGTCTAGCTAATCTGGAGAAATTCCTCTGACATCCAGTTGATCTGTGAGGGAACTGGAGTTGATTTTGACAAGGACTTATGATTTATTACACATATTAAACAGATTTTTAATGTAATGTAAAACTAATGTAAACTTATGTTGAGCCTTCAGAACAACAACAGCCGAATCATTTTCAAGAACACCATCATGATCCAAAGCAACACATCTGGAGACATCATTCGACACAACCAGTTCCAGCTGAACTTCTCCTGCTTTTACAGCCAGCCAGATATGAAAAGCATAGCCTTCAGAATCATCGACAGGTGGGTAGATGTTAACAGACGAAGAAGGTTTGATACAATACTGATGAATATCTGGGCTGAGAGGTTTGTCCATGTTCAGTACTGTGGTCCAGCAGATCGCATCTGGAGCCTGGAATTACACCCTGTCTATGAGGGCTTTCACTGATGCCAACAGAAACCAACCCATCAGCGCAAACACCTGGCTCCTATTGGGCCAGAAGGTGTGGGTGGAAGTGAGCACTAATGGGCTGGATGACAAACGAGTTGCCGTGGTGATAGAATCCTGTTGGGCAACCAACCAGGTGTTGGCCATTGGGGATTTGAGATACAACCTGATCATGAATGGGTGAGGAAAGGCAGATTTATTGGCACTTTTATTGGACAGCAAAATATCATCTGACAGGTTGTTTTCCAAAGCCAAACCAAAATACACTGCCTAGCCAAAAACACAAGTCATACATACAAAATTTGACTGCACCACCCTTGGTTTTGATTCCAGGAGATATTCACTGTGACATCTTTTTTGTCACATAATGCTTATGTAGTGTCACAGTAAGATTCATAATATTTACTTTTTTCATCCATAGTTGCATTAATTGTTTATTTTTGATGATGGAGAATCAGACCACTGCACCGAGTCTTCATCATATTGTAAATTAAAGTCTGAATTTTATGGAGGCTAATCCATGTGTGAAAACAATGTCTCATTCTCCCTGAACCATTCTGTCACAAACCTGATGATCAACCCTGGCATTGACCAATGTTTTTGACATTAGAGATATGAGAGGACACTTACTGCATCATAGTTAAATAACCTGTTACAACTGAAACATTATTAAGCACTGCAGTACTTGCCCATAGACGGATCTGAACTATTGGATTAGCCTTCACAAAATCCAGACTTTAATTTGCAATGTGATGAAGACCTGGTGCAGCAGTTCGATTCTCCATCATCAAAAATAAAACAATTCATGCAACTTTCAATGAAAAAAATATTATGAACCTTATTGTGACACTACATAACCATTATGTGACAAAAAAGATGTCACAGTGAATGTCTTTTGTTATTAAAACCAAAGATTGAGTAGTCAAATTTTGCATGCGCGACTTTTTTTTTTTAGCCGGGCAGTGTACTGTAGCTGATGAGATCAAAATGACCCCAGACCAGAGATGAAAGGAAGAGTGAAGTTGAGAGTTGGTTCTCTTTGTTTCCTTTCAGCTGTGCGAACCCTGATGACCAGACTGTGATGGTGACAGCCAATGGACAGGGAACATCCGTCTACTTCTCTTTCAACATGTTCCAGTTCAGTGGGAGTTCTGCTGACGTTTACCTGCACTGTAAACTCAGCCTGTGTGGGAAAACCAAGAATGATGATTGTATCCCGGTACGAATCAATCACCCTGAAATAGGAAGAAGACACAAAAAACATACAGAGCATTCAACAATCTTTATTTGACCTTCAGAAGGATGAGTCATGGTCATATTTACAACAAATGTGTTTCTCATATGTTTATTTTAGTTCCTTCTGACACATTTTGACTTAAATGAACATTTTAGCATCAGAATATTTGTTTTTCTTTTTGATTTAAACTTAAAGGAGTGATATTTTGCTTTTTTTAAATGGAATTATGCATTTTAAAACATTTCCCTGTGGTCTACATAAACTGTAAATGGTATTCTTGGGTCTGAATTCTTCATTAAGTCAACTCCACAGGTCCATCTTCAACCCTATTTCTGAATAATGACACGAGAAAGGTGGTTTTGAGCACTGGCCCTTTAAATGCAAATGAGCCACCACACCCCAGCCCCTCCAGGTTGTTGACTGTGCCTCTCTGTTCTGTTCAGCCACTTGTGTTCATTAATACCACCAAAAACTGAACATTTTAGGTAATGGGGTTGAAGTTTGGACATATTTTCAGTATGGACTACAACCACTGCTGTTGACAAACAATTCTGGTGTACCTGGAGTAATATAGTTGACTTTATATCCGCAAATGTCAAGACATAACTAGGTCTAGACGTAACAAATTTAGAAGGAATTAAAACGGGCTGACGAATTTTTTTTTTGCCAAAATTAATATAAAGATAGCTCTGCAGCACCTGGAGGGTTCACATTCAAACTTTAAGAACTATTAGGGTCCAAATACTTAAATAAATGAACCAAAGCTTAATAAAAGCGGGTTTAGATATCATCCCTTTAAACCTCAGTTAGGTTCTATTCACATCTGGGTTTTTGGTAAATTTGAGGTGACTCAGGTTTCATCGGCTTCAAGTTCCATGCACATGGTCTTTAAAGTTTAATGATGAGTTTTCTACTAATTCCTCACATCTGTCTTTGTCTTTGTCTCAGATCTGTGATCACACTGCGACCGAGAGAAGTCGTAGATCTGTCATGTTCCAATACACTGACGACAGTCCTGCTGTCATCACTATGACCTGGACCAATTAGTTACGAGATGCTGACGACTGACGACCAATGAGGTGGAACTGAGGAGGTGTCGACCTGTGCAGGTTTTTGTAAAAACTTGAGAAGAACTGTGGCAGAAAACTGTTGACAGATGTAGCTGTTCTGACCTTTGACCTTCAGACCTTCTACCTGAATGCAAGTCCACCAACAACAAGCTGATAAGGGGAATTCTGTGGAACATGACATGAGCCAAAGCTGGGGTGTTACTGACATCAGTTTTATCTCGTTGCCAGAAAGTGGTGTTTCGTTCTTTTTTCACTTAATGCTATAAGACCTTTGTATATGTGTACCATATATTTGATTTGTTTTTATTTCAGCAGTGACTCTGTATGACAGCCCATATTAGACTGTGGTTTGAGGTTTAGTCATGAGGTTTTCTGTTTTACTCACTCCTTTTAGGAGTTTGTACTGCTGTCTCTTTGGAGATGAGGACATGTGCCGGGGTGGTGGTAGAGAGCGGTTTGATGTTTTGGTGTTTTTTTCTTTTTGTGGTGTGTGTTTTGTGGGAGGTGGAAAGAAACCTGTCCTCAGCATTTGCATTATATGGCCAGTACTCAAAGTCAGAATTTGGATAATTTTTGTGACATTAGATTTGTAACTTGGAATTTAAGCGGTTTGAATAGCCCCGGGTAAAGTCAGCTGAATCTATGAAGTGACACAATAACAGACTTAACTCCATCAAAGGTCACAGTGAGCTTAACCTTTGATGTCAGTGAACATTGGTGTCAACTTGAATACATATAATACTGAATATCAACACTGTAGTTATGTAGCTTCACAACACAACTTTATCTGTAATATTATGCAAAAGTTCAGCCATTACACTCATCGTTTCATACTCAACCATGTGAATGAAACGCATCAAAATCAGCACCAAGATCATCTATCAACAGAATATTTGTGTATTTACAGGCATTAAAATGAAAAATGTCTTATGACTTAAAGCTGCAGATGTTCTTTTGAAACATCTCCTTCCAAACTGTATCAGAGGTTGTTTTCAGCTGTTGGATTATGTTCAGTAAACATGTGGGTTCAATAAACTACAACGTTGCCTGTTGTTTATGGAGCCATTTTGTGTCTGGTTGTTGAATGTTTTTCTATAATTTCAGTAGAGACTGAAGTAAACAATCACAAAATGAATGTCTGAAACTCATTATTAATAACATATAGAGAGACAGGCAAACAGATATGTGGCAAGGATGAAGAGGGCCCAGGCGAGCTTCAAACCCCAGACTCCTGGGTGAGAGTAACGTGTGCTAACCAGTCGGCCAAAGGTATATCCTCTAGGCCAAGTAGCCAGGGCGCATGATCAGTCAGAGGCATAGTGACAGGACCGTCACTGTCCCAGATACATAGATAGATAGTTGCAGAAAAGAATTATTAGACCATCAAAAGTCATCAAAAGCAATGGTTATGCAATCAAGTGCTAACTCTTGTGTGTATCATGTGACTAAAACAGACAGAAAAGAAAACATGGAATGCCTAAAACTACTGTTTTTGTTAGTACAGTGCCATAGGTATTGATGTAAGAACTTATGAGATTTTAGTTATTATCAAGAAAACCATGGAAAATGGATAGATATCAGCTCTGAAATTAAACTCGTATGAGCCATTTTTGTTATAATTATATTTGTCTTAACAAATGTACCTTTAGTCGTACAAGGATTAAAATGAATAAGACATTGAAGAAGGCATTGGGTGGTCTAATAATTTTTTGCCACAACTGTAGACGTCTTCAACTGAAACAAACCCATTTTATCTGATAAATTTGTAAAATCTAGATGGTTCATTGGGTATGAAGTTCACATGTCCATTAATGGGTTCATCTATTGTATTAATCATACATGAATAAATGTCATGAACACATGAATCAAAGCAGCTGCTGTTCCAGATAAAAATGACAGATGACTGCAGTTCTCTGACCATCAAGACCAGGGCCTGAACCAAGTTCTCACCTCTGCCCACCTCCACAAAGACATCCAATCAGATGACACACCCTGTCACAGTAACCAGCAGACAGTAAATCTAATGCATCTACACATTTAGCAACAGAACTGAGGACTAAAAGTCAGTATAAATTTATTTTCTCCGTTTTTTGATGTGTGCAGTACTTGCCTATAATGATGTTAACATGTCAGAGGTTAAAATACGAGTGTGAAACTGATGCTCCCACATTAATCTGAGCTGCTGGATTATCCTTTAGACCAGTGGTTCTCAAACTGTTTACAGTAGAGCACCCCCTAAAATATATTTTTTTAGCCAAGTATCCCCAACTCTCACTTCTGCATTATTGATTGAAAAGATTAGGCAAAATGTGTTCCTGTGTCAAATGTATCTGTTTTTATTTTCAAAACTTTGTAAACAAACAGCATATATTTGACCCTAAAATATTAAAAATAACATACTGATTAGCAAATTTTTTTTGTGAAAAATATAAACTGAAAAGTACCCTCTTTCATTGACAAGAAAAATAAATGGAATGGTCATTAATGAATAAATAAACCTTTCATAAACAAAAAATAATCACATAATCACTCAAATAAACCCATCTTGAATAATATAAAATCAAAATGTTCTTAAAAAGTGATCAAAGCTTAAACAAGATAACAGACAATATATATATATACACACACACACATATATATATGTGTGTATATAGATATATATGTAAATGAAATAAGGGGTCAAGAGTTTCCGTTTTATTATTTTGAACGTATTTATTGTGTTTTGTGGTTCAGCATTAATTCTCATTATTTATTTTGTATCAGGTATATGATGACTTATATTATGTACTTTAAAAAAATAAAAATAAAAGTCAAGTATCCCTAGGGGCACAGGTACCCCATTTGAGAAAGACCTCAATAAAAACGCACACATTACACTGATTTTACAATTTTTTTTTAAAAGTATTTAATGTGTAAGTTATATAATAAAGTCACTTCAACTCAAATCTTCGAGTGAATCTGGAAATAAACGAACATTTACCTAATTTTGGGGAAAATAGAAAAGAATAAATAATGTCCCCACTATGTTTATTTCACAGACGTTAACCTTTTTTTTTTTTTTTTTTTTTTTTTTTTTTAAATTAAATTCAGTAAACAGTATAAATATCCTTTTACAGACATTAGGCGAGTCAGACTGATCAATAATCAAAATACAGTCGATACGGCACATCTGCATGGTGCGTTCACGGACATCACATACATACAATTTACTGACATACATGTTTTGTGTCGTACACGGCCTGGTACGTCCTCCCGTGACGCCTTCAGAGTCACGTGGTGTGCGGATCAGCTGACTCGTCTTCCGGGTCTGTGTTTACTCTGAGCGGTTCCAATTTTGGGGTTTTTTTCTGGTTCGGGCGGATTCCGTTCAGGTAAAGTCCGGGTTTAATGTCCAGTGTCAAGGTCCGGGTTTAAAGTCTGGGTGTTGGGTTTGAGGTCTGACTTTAAAATCGGGCTTTAGGTTTAAAGTCCGGATTTAACGTCCGGTGTTAAGGGCTGGGTTTTCAATTCTGGGTTTGAGGACCGGGTTTTGGGTCCGGGTTTGAGGTCCAGGTTGGAAGTCTGGGTTTTGAGTTTCAGGTCCATGCTTTAGGTCTAGGTTTTTAGTTTGAGGTCCTGGCTGGAAGTCTGAATTTGGGGTCTAGGTTTAGTGTGTGAAGTCTGGGTTTTGGGTTTGAGTTTAGGGTTTTGGGTCCAGGTTTAAAGTGTGGGGTTTGAGTTTTGGGTCCATGCTTGAGGTCTAGGTTTTGGGCTGAAGGTTCTGAGTTTTTGGTCCTAGTTCAGAGAGTGAGATCTTGAGTTTTGGGTTTGAAGTCATGGCTCCAGGTCTGGAGTTCGGGGCCGGATTTGAGGTCTAGTTTAGTTTAATTTATTAGTTTTTTTTCAAGCTTTTGCACTTCATGTACAATACTAATACAATGTTCAATACTGTTCATGCATTGTTTTATGAGTACGGGTCAATGACATGACGCCCAAATATTCCGCCCGGCGGTATTTTTTTAATTTAAAAAAAGGTTTAAATGAACAAAAATATACAATCTATATGTAGTATCTCTCCTATATATGTAGCCACTTCACCTTTTAAAAAATCAGGAGTTATTTACAATTTTTCTGTAATTTAAAATGTCAAAATATGTGGTGTGACCGTCCAGCCATGACTGCTGTTTTTAAGTTACTCTAAATCTATTACAATTTATTTTGTGCCCTATTTGTTATGATTTACAAAGTGTTTTGTATTCCTGTGCAAAATTGCAAAGCTTTTGCACTTATATTTCTCTCATAATATACAAACAAACTTTGTCTGATGATGTCCATTTCATCAAATATCATGTGGTGCGACTCTTATATGTCATTGACCCGTACACAGATATATGGAGAGTTTGCTGTAAACACCACCATATACACAGAGAAATTTACATGAGCAAGTATGCATAGAGAAATATACAAAATGAAATATACATAGACATTGGTTGTAAAACATGTTTACACAATGTACATATTACATAATTTTATACAGATTCTATACAGCCATTCACCACTAGTATACAACCCTAGTAGCCCAAAAAGGAGTGAGAAGAAATGTAGCTAATTTACTCCCATCCCCACCAACAGGTCCAGATTTTGGGTTTGAGGTCCAGGTTTAGGGTCTGGGTTTGGGTCCAGGACTTGGTCTGATCACTTCGTTTCAAACTGAGCCTCGATCCTGAGCCAGACTCGGCTGTTCTTGTATCTCTGGTCACAACAAAACTGCCTCAGACCAGAACCTCAGGACCAGGTCCAGGAGTGACAGGGTTAATATGGAGGGTTAATGTGACACTGGTTGTTCAACTCTTTGTGCATTTTCTGGGTCAGTTCATGGTCTTTGTTCAGGATCAGGTTTCAGACCTTCCTCGTCTCCTTCTCAAACTGAACTGGGATTAGTTTTAACGGGGACGGTGGGTTTGAATGGATCAAAATCAGACTGAACACGTAGGTTCTTCACCGTCTCCTCTAAATCCACATGTTAAAGCTGAGTCCACCTGAGGACGAGGACGCATCATGACCATGTGACCATCATCTTCAGCCTGACAGTGAAACTGGTTCCTGAACCGACCGAACTGCAGGACGTGGTTTTGTCCCTCATGGACCAGGTTCATCGAAGTCCTCAATGGAGCACTGATGAGCAGCTTCTGAAACTTCATCAGGTTCTGATACCAGTCTCTGGGTTCTGCTCTGCTCGTCCTGGTCTTTAGGTTTCAGAGAATAACTGAATAGAGACATGGAGGACGTCTGTCCCAGTCCAGGGTCCACTGAACTAAATCAAACACTTGGACTGAAGGGTCCAGATAGTTCGGGTTTGGTTTAAATATGAGGAAAATGCTGGATGTGAACCTCCAACCTCTTAATTAAACAGTTTTTTTTCTATTACATTGTAATTATAGTGTATTTAATTATGGAAGTATATGATTGTGTTAGTGGGAGGGGGCGGGGTTTTACCAGTATGTTAGTCCTATCATGCTATCTCATTGTATTTAAACCCTGACCTCTGACCTCTTGTAGGTGACCATGAACGCTTCCGACAGTGATGAAGACTTCTACAATGAGCGAACGGCTCTGGTCCCGTCTGAGAACCCGACGGTGCCCACCTATAACCCAGACTCAGATCCACCCTCCGACCCTCCACCCAGAAGGGTAAAGGTTTGTTTATTTATTAATTGTTTATTTAACAGGGACGATACATACAGCATTGCCACCAAAGGGAAAATGTGATGCATATAATGGGTCCAGCTTCAGCGAGGTCAAAGGGGAGAATAGACTCCTCTCACCGCATCCATTTGCTACCATCAGTGTTTCACCCAAACACTGAGAACTGTAAATAAATAAAAACCTTAAACTTTATAGACACATGGAACCTTCAACAGAACCAGAACCACCTTATAAATCTGAACCTCCAACGGCCATTAACCTGAATGGTGTGACACCAAGTGGTAGTTTCACACCCAGAGACGGTACGACGCCACGTGACATGACACAATACAAAGGTCGACAATGATATGATGCATCAAATGACACAATGCAACACAATATGTCACAACACATAACATCATAATACATGACATTATGATACATGATATGACATCATATAATATGACAGGACACAATACAGTCATGATGCAATATGTAACAACAAATACAGTCACAATGTCCAGTGACATTATACAGTTCAACATAGTACCATATGAAACAACACAATTCAACATGACGTCACACAACACAATGGAATTCCAGACCATATGACCCTGTATAACACCACACAGCATGATATAATTTGTTATAAGACATGTAATGACATCACACAACATTACACACCTGATTGGGCACGATACATCATATGATACAACACAACACAATAGGTCACAAGTACAACGGCAAAATATGATATGATTAATACAATCCAACAGGATACATGAGGGACGATCATGAAACAAGACAAAACATACAGTAAAGCAATACAACATGATGTTAAATAATATAGCATGATTTGACAATCCACAATATGTCACAACACAACATAGTATGATAGGACACAAAATGTTATGCCATGACACAATGCCATCCCATAGAAAATGTGATGGATTAAGACACAACACGATAGAGCTGCACAATATGTCGTTTGAGCATCGTCATCGCATCATGTATGTGTGCACTAGTCACATTGCAGGTCCTGCAATGTTGGAGGTGAATGAACTCAACATGTTTTCACCTAATTTCAAGGATACCTGACACACTGAGCACAGCCATCCACCAATCACAATCGCTCAGTTTGCTGAAGCAGACCACGCCCCTGCATATGGAGTGAGTCGCTGGTAACAACAATGAAAAATGAGCAAAGAACAAGAGAAAATCAATAAAATGAGGAAGAAAATCACAGAAAATAAAGAAGAAAATGACCGAAAACGAAGAAGAAAACGACTGAAAACAAAGAAGAAAATTGCAATATATATTGCAAGGTTAAAAAAAATCAGATTGTCACTTTTTTCCAATATCGTGCAGCCCTACAACATGATGTTTTTGTTTTGGTTTTTGTTCACTACTTTTATTGTTTTTCAAAACAGCAAGGTAACTTACAGGAATACAAAGGAGAAAAGAAATACAAAAGAACCCCAAAAAAACCAAACCAAACAAAAAACAGTGCATAAATAAAATAAAATAGGGCGTATAACACATGATAAGGTACATGATATTGCATCATGAGTAAACTGACTTAGATTCCACACAGTTTCCTAAAAAAATAAAATAAAAAACAGGTGAGTAGCATGTACCACTTTCCTGACAAAGTTCTTCATTGGTTTAAGCAATATGGTCTAAAAATGGTTTCCAAATCTTATCAAATGACTTATAACTCATATTGTATCTGATCTTCTCCATGTGCAGCACCAAGGTCAAGTGTGTCAACCAATGTTTTGAAAAGGGGCACAGTCTCCGATTTCTTCAAATTAGCCTTTTTGCAATTATCATTCCATACATGATAACACACTGAGTGGACAGATCATGAGTCATTAATGACACAGAGGAACCAAACAATGCAACCTCAGGATCAGGCTAGAACATACCGTGATACATGGTGAGGCGGCCATAGCTCAGGATTTAGAGCAGGTCGTCCAATAACCAGAAGGTTGGCGGTTCGGTTCCCGCTCTGTCCCAG
>JAPTGZ010000001.1:39143609-39154128 GCA_029814645.1 Fowleria isostigma | reverse complement strand
TATTGTAAAGCGCTTTGAGTACCAATAATGTGTAGAAAAGCGCTATATAAGTACAAGACCATTTACCATTTACATGTCGGAGAACCATTTGAATATTTCACACCAGTAGCCATGCAGTTTTGGACATGTCCAGAAAAGGTGTGTAAGAGGGCTATCTGCAAACTCGCAACAATCACATAAAGTGGAGACTTATGGATACATTTTATGCAGCTTAATTTTTGAGTAATGTAGTCTATGCATAACTTTAAATTAGATTAACTAATGTCTAGAGTTAATATAACAGCTTCTGATTTTAGTAAGGCCCTCTTCCCAGACGCCGTCATCAATACAACACGATATGTTAAAGCTAGTGCTGTCAAACGATTAACATTTTTAATCCAATCAATCACCATTAAATATTTTTCACTTTTAATGTATATTAATCATGTTTCATTTTGCACGAGCAAACAGACTCAAGAAAGAAGGGAACATATATGCACTTAATGTGTTTATTAAACACCTTCAACAGTTTCAACAAAACAACTTGAAACAACTGTTCCATTTTGAGGTTTTTTGTACTCATTTTTTTATCCAGAGGGCTAACGTGCTGTTTAGTGTCTTCCATCTTTATGAGTTAGTTCTACTGCACATCTGTTCATGTGCAACAGTAACTCTACTTGGACAAACTGCCCCAAATGCATTGCCAGAGACGTTCAGAGTCATTTTGCTGCAGAAGGGTTAATTGCATTAACATTTTAAATCAGATTCATTATGATGATAGATTAATCCGCATTAATTTTGACAGCTCTAGTTAAAACCAACTTCAGGTTCACACTAGTGCATCTCTAGGGCAGCTCATTACACAAAAACACAATCATTGAATTTATCAAATCTGAGTGTGTAGAACTGATGTGACTGAAAGACCGAAATGTTCAGAGAAAGAAGTATTTACCAACAGGTGAAACATCACAACACTGATGTCAGAGAAAACTCAGCATCCACAACATCAACTTTAAAAACACAAAACAGAAATGTAGATTTAACGACTCAGGTAATTAGGCACCATTTAAATAAAATAAAAGGTTTTCACAAAAATACAAGTTTCAAAAGCATCTTAAGATGATGTGATGTGTTTTAGTGCTATCCTGATTGTTTGTGCTGAACGGTGTCATCCTTTTGGGTCCAGAACAGGCAGCTTCACTCTGATCGATAACTACAGGTCCTGAAAACCCCAAAAAAGCCATGACATTTATTTTAAAGCCGTAAACGCCTGTTTAGACAAACTCGTTTGAGATAAAGATGAAGAGGTTTTTCTCCTTTTTTTCCTCCTGATACAGAACCCAACTCTAACTCTGGGTTTTATACCTGAATCTAAGAACCCGACTCCTCCATCACCAACAGAGTTCATCAAACTGAGAGGAGGCGGAGTTTCGGTTATGTAATGAGCTGTCAGTCATAGACCAGGGTTCACCAGCAGAGGGCAGTCGTACATACGTATTATAACACGGTTTGTAGAATTCAGATGATCTGCACTAAAATGTCCAGATTAGACCTGAATCTGTGGAAATCATGACTGACTGTTCATATCCAGAGTCAGAATACCCTTTATTGTCATTGCACATATTTCAGAGCAACGAAATTGTAGCAGTATGTCATCGGGAACAAATATTCACAGACATGGGGGGGGGGACAAGATGAGACATTGCCATCTTGTCTTGTCCATCGGTTTATTTACCTGTTGAATAACGACTGATGAATTCAGAATCAGAAATACTGTACTTTATTAAGCCCTTAGGAGAAATTTGTGCATTACAATTTCTCCAACACAAAGTAAAGAAAGAAAGCAACTCAAGAGCAAAGAAAAATAGATAAATAAGTAAATAATAAACAGTGCTATGTTGAAATGTACCAAAAATGTACAAGAGATTTATAGATTTACAAGGGAACAAAAGATTTACAGATATTTATAAGGGATAATCAGAGATATGGTTGAAATCTCCTGAGATAATAATAATGGAACTCGGGTGGTCACTCTGGAGTCGGGCTGTGGTGGTGTGGATGACATTATGTGAAGTCCAACTCATGTGACAGGTTTTACATCCATACAATGTCCTTTTACACATTAAAACTGTTTCTAATATGTTGTTGTTAGACTTTATTTTATTCTGTCATCCTTTGTGGTTTGGATTCGCCTCGTGATGATATTTTTATCCAATTATTTTGAGGTTGTTTTCATCAGTTTTAACGTTTTGATTATTTTTCCATCTTATGCGCTGTAATTAGATTTTTGTACAGCACTTTGTGGATCTTGTGTTGTTTTAAATGTGTTATAAAAATTACACTTGCCATTGACCTTGACTTCTGTGTTGGTCCAGCAGGCTGTGGCCAGGAGGGCGGGGCCAGTAGCTGCAGATGGCGGTGGCGGTTCAGATCAGGAGGCGGAGCCAGATGAGGAGGAACTGACCCTGAAGTATGGAGCCAAACATGTCATCATGCTGTTTGTTCCCGTCACGCTCTGTATGGCCGTAGTCGTCGCTACCATCAAGTCGGTCAGCTTCTACACGGAGAAGACCGACCAACAGCTGTAGGTCACCTGACCAGCACTTGATCGTCCCGGCCTCATCCTCCAATCACAGCTAACCGCCGTCTCTCTGCTCCACACAGGATCTACACGCCTTTCACAGAGAACACTCCATCGGTCGGTCGCCGCCTCCTCAACTCCGTGCTCAACACTATCATCATGATTAGCGTCATCGTGGTCATGACCATCTTCTTGGTCGTCCTTTACAAGTACCGCTGTTATAAGGTTGTTATCCCCGCGCAGACACACAGAAGTATAGAAACATACAGTGAAACAGATGTAACAGAGAATGTTGGCTGATGGTGTTTGTCGTTTGTGTCCAGTTCATCCATGGTTGGCTCATCCTGTCATCGCTCATGTTGCTCTTCTGGTTCAGCTTCATGTATCTGGGGTGAGTCACGGACGGTTCTGATCAGCCCTCAGGGTCCAGGTTTGGCCTCTTTAACCTCTGTCCCCAGGTCCATTTTAGAGACGTTTTTCTTTTTTTTTTTTTTTTTTAATATATACCGTACTTTTCTGACAGTAAGTCACACTAATCAAAAAGTGAATCATGAAGAAAAAACGTATATAAGCACTGGACCATAAGTTGCATTTTTTGGGGGGGAAATTTATCCGAGACCAAGAGCAGACATTTCATCTTGAAAGGCATGTACTAACAATAACAATAGAATCAACAACAGGCTGAATAGTTGTCTGGTATGTTAACATAACACATTAACAGTTATTCAGATACACTGTAGCATAAAGAACATAACAGGGAGGATGAATAGAAGGAAAAAAATAACAAAATTGCGAGTCCAAAAAGCAAGATTCCAGTAACTGTCGCAAGCCTAGAGCACCCTCTTGCAGCTGTAGGTAATGTTTACTCCTTGGTCATGTCGGTCAGTGTGAAATAACATTCAAGACTTGTGAAATTATATATTTTAATATATACAAGTCGCGCCCGAGTATAAATCGCAGGACCAGCCAAACAATAAAAAAAAAAAAATGCGACTAATAATCCAGAAAACAGTAGTTATTAATTTTTACATTTTTATAAAGAACAACACAAAATACCCCCCCCCCCAAAAAAAAAGAGCAAAAACTGCACATCATAGAATTTAAAACAACACAGTCCTGACAACAATAAATTAATATGCTACAAATTAGTAATCATACATAAAAATTTTTTAAAAAGTGTACAGAATGATGAGAACAGCAGGGTAAGTCACTTACATCAGTATTCTTGTTGAAGAAATTTTAACAAGGGTCCCATATCTGGTCGAACATACTGCCTCTATTATCATTATATTATTTTAGTCTTTCCAGATGCAGTGTGTTTGACAGTTCCCCCAAACAAAGGTCAAACGTGGGCACCGAGTTTTTCTTCCACACTCTCAGGATCAACTTTTGAGCAATCACCATACCAAACAAAATAGCAACGTTCTCATTTTTACTGGCTGACAATATAGCACTAGAAGCCCCAATGATGGCAATGAGTGGATCTGGATCTCAGTATTTCCCAAAAGTCTCTAAAAGACAATGAAAAATATTCTTTCAGAATGAGTAAAGTTTACTGCATGGCCAGAGGGACTGTGTCAAGTGATTGCAAACTGGTGATACGTTAGTAAAAAAGCTATTTAGCTTCTCCCTCGAGTAGTAGAGTCTGTATAATGTTTTGAACTCAATAAGATTGTGCCTGGCATTGACTGAACAATTGTGTAAACCAGGGGTGTCAAAGTCATGTTAGTTCAGAGGCCACATACAGCCCAATATGAACTGAAGTGGGCTGGGTCATTAAAATAATAGCATAAGAATATACAGTAGAAATAATTTAAATTCCAAAATTTGTATGTCTAACTTCTATGTTTTAGAGTAAAAAAAAAATGATTATATTATCAAAATGTTTTCGTCTACAAACTATCCTTAAAAAAAAGCAAAACATGAACAACCATGAACAAAGTGGCATATATTAAGAAAAAAAGTGAAATTTTAACAATTTATGCCACTTTCACATTTTCACATGTCCGTTACAACTTAAAGTGGATTGACAAATACACAAAACATTTAATAATGTGCAGAATATTGTTAAAATAGCACTTGATTCACATTTTTTATACAAAGCTAGTTTGTAAATGTTAACTTTTTGTGTAATTTTACTTTTTTACACTAAAACAGAAAAATTTGCGACTTTCATTATTTATAGTTTATTATGATAGTATTTTCCTGGTCTGACCCACTTTAGATCAAATTGACCCAAAATTATTTTAACACCCTTGATTGTTCATATCTGTAGTGTAATTTTTATATTTCACTAATTCATCCTGCGGTCCGCATTGGACCCTTTAGCAGGCCGGTTTCGGCCCCAGGGCTGCATGTTTGAGACCCCTGGTGTATACTCTTTAAACATTCACCCCAGACCTCATCAGTTAGTTTTACCCACAGCTCATCCCCCCATGCCCTCTTAATTCTACTCATGTCTAATACAGTCCAATCATATTTAATAATAACTATTATAAAAATATGATACTGCCCCCTGACTGACAGGATCAAATTTATTTGTTGCTTCCAGGGCATCATGTCTGGTTAAAATCAGACACTTTTTTTCTAATGTAATCCCAGATCTGTAGGTATCGACAAAAAAAAAACCAAACTTGATGAGGAGATATTATACAACCCCCAATTCCAGTGAAGTTGGGACATTGTGTAAAACTTAAATAAAAACACAATACAATGATTTATAAGTCCTCTTCATCCTGTATTCAACTGAATACACTACAAAGACATTTAATGTTCAAACTGATTCACTTTATTGTTTTTTTTTTTTGGTAAATATTCACTCATTTTGAATTTAATGGCTGCAACACGTTACGAAAGAGTTGGGACAGAGGCAACAAAAGACTAGGAAAGTTGAGGAATGCTCAAAAAACACCTGTTTGGAACATTCCACAGGTGGACAGGTTCACTGGAAACAGGTGAATGTCATGACTGGTGTAGATATAGATAAAATAAATGTATAAATATAAATAAAAGGAACATTCCTGAAAGGTCCAGTTGTTCACAAGCAAGGATGGGATGAGGTTCACACTTTGTGAACAACAGCGTGAGCAAATAGACCAACAGTTTAAGAACAACCTTTCTCAATGTACAATTGGAATGAATTTCAGGATTTTATCATCTACGGTCCATAACATCATCAAAAGATTCAGAGACTGTGGAGAAATCTGTGCACGTAAGCAGCAAAGTCCGAAACCAACATTGAATACCTGTGACCTACGACCCCTCAGGCAGCACTGCATTAAAAACCAGCATCTTGTGTAAAGGATATTGACACGTGGGCTCAACACTCATCAACAACACCTAGAAACGCCTCTGGGTGTTGTTGATGTATGGCTTTGGCTTTGCATGGTAGAGTTTTAACTTGCATTTAGAGATTTAGCAACAAACTGTTAACTGACAATGGTTTTCTGAAGTGTTCCTGAGCTTATGTGGCAATATCCTTCACACAATCACTGTATTTTGTTTTATTTACGTTTTACACAACGTCCCAACTTCACTGGAATTGGGACTGTATACTGAGCATAACTGGAAAAATGATGCAAAGGTCCCATTAACGAATAGATCTCCTATTACACAGATCCCTTTCAGTCTCCATGCCTGGAAGACTGAATCCTTAAGGTCTGGAATAAAGGAATGATTCTCACAAAAAAGAGTATCCAAGTAAACCTTCAGGGCTTTTATGTGTGTTTGCATTTGTTTTCAAAGGGAAGTGTTTAAGACGTACAATGTGGCCGTGGACTACCCGACGGTGGGCGTGATCATCTGGAACTTCGGCGCCGTGGGGATGATCTGCATCCACTGGAAGGGGCCCCTCCAACTGCAGCAGGCCTACCTCATCCTCATCAGCGCCCTCATGGCCCTCGTCTTCATCAAATACCTGCCCGAGTGGTCGGCCTGGGTCATCCTTGGTGCCATCTCTGTATACGGTCAGTCCACGGGGGGGGTGTTTGGACATTGGCACGACATTTTGTTTGATGTCCTGTAGGAGAAGATAAACTCATTCACTCGCCACTTTTATAGAGAGATCCCGGAAAAAGAAAATTAAAGTATATTATAGCAGTCTAGAAAATTGGAATGATAATAACAATAATGATAATAACTGTCACTATAATTGTATTTGTTTGTTTTATTGATTTTATTTTACATATTTATTTTTTGTTTATTTAATTCATTTATCACTGTTATTTTTCTCTTTTTTCTTTAATCCTCTTTCTCTATTATTACTATTTAAAAACCCTTACTGATTTCTCTTGACCCCTCTATTTTAAAGCTGCATATGATGTTCATCACCAATTTTTCATCAAATCTGTGAAACCTGAGTCATATCCAAAGTATCACAAATCCATAAGTCTTTCTGTGATTACATACTTTAATCTCTTCCCTCATGGTGAACAATTTTGAAGTGCACTCCACCATAAACAAAGTCTGCGTGTTTACAAACATGACTGGCAGCACTTGGGTATTTATGGAAATTTGTCGCAGCATTACATTGTGGGTAGTGTAACTCGACGCAGCTGCAGTGGCAGCAACAAAACATGTCAACTAAGAAAAAAGCAGGTTCTCCCTGTGTGGAACTATGCTTCCCACAATGCAATGCTGCGACAAATCTCGTGTTTCCACCTTTATCACGGCTCTGTTACTAAACCCAGAGGTGTTACAAAGCTGCGATAAAGGTGGGACCAAATGATCCCACCATTTTGTTTACATAGACGTCATTCGGAATAAAGGCGAAATACTCCCACAACAGAACTGCTGTGTAAAAGGGGCTTTTCTCATTGCGTTGTATTGGTGTGTGACTATTTGTGTCAGGGCCAATTCTAGCTTTGAGGGGCCCCTAGTTTGTCAAACTACAATGAAGAGATTTCTAATCCTTTAGATCACAGGCGTCAAACATATGGTCCAGGGGCCAAATCCGGCCCGCCAAAGGGTCCAATCCAGCCCATGAGATGAATTTCTGAAATGCAAAAATTATGTTGAAGATATTAATAATCAGTGTAATTTAGGTTCCCCATACAGACCAATATGAGTGATGGACAGAGCCACACAGGATGTACCAGGTGTGTTGGAGAGTCCATTTTCTGGCTGAGGTGGCAAAAGGCGTGGAGCTTTATCTTGCAGCTACCTCATTAGACTTTACCATGGACTGTGCACAGGGTGATTTGGGTTTTACTAGCTTCTTGTTGTATTTACTTGTAGTTGATGTCCATTTTGTTTCCCCCTTTTGAGTTTCATGGTTTGTCCAAGTCACTATATATGTATACTCTCCTCTTTTTCAGTTTGGTAGGTCAGGTTTTGTTTATCAGTTTGTTCATAGCTTGAGTTGCTGTTGTTTTTAACCACAGATCTGTTACGTTGACTTCTTTTGCATATTTGTTAAAACTTTTATTTGTGATCATTTTTTGAATATCATTTTTGGGTAAATAAAAACCCACTCTTCACCTTTTAATCCTGTCTCCTGGTTGCCTTACTGCTTAGTCCCTAACAATGATGTCAAGTGGGTCAGACCAGTAAAATACTATCAAAATAACCTATAGATAATGAAGACTGCAAATTTTCTCTTGGCTTTGGTGTAAAAAAGTAAAATTACATAATGATGTTTGCATTAACAAACTATCCTTTTACAAAAAATGTGAATGACCTGAACAAATATTAACAACCTGAAATGTCTTAAGAGAAATAAGTGGAATTTTACCAATATTCTGCCTGTTACTAAATGTTTTGTATATTTGTAGATCTGTTGTGATCTGTAAGTTGTAATGCACTTGTGTAAATGATAAACTGAAGTAGAATGCTTTTTAAATTGCACTTGTTTTTCCTAGAGACATTTTAAGTTGTTCATGTTATGCAGATTTTTAAAGAGGCTTTGTAGACGTTAACATTATCATCCTTTAATAAGACTTGTTTCACTGTTATTATTTTAGTGGTCCAGACCGCTTCAGATCATATTGGGGACAATGTGGCCCCTTAACTAAAATGAGTCTGCCACCCCTGCTTTAGATGATTGACCAAGATGACACAATCTATTACACTTCATGAGCAAAATAGGCTACAGTTACAATCAAACATCTTAAGTTGAGCTGCTCAGATGTAAGTTAAACTGATAAAAACTGTAATACAAGGAAAACAACAATCCTCTATACATCAGTAAATAAAATAGATTTACTAACAGTAACAGGAACGGTAGGTTGGTAGCTGTCAATCAATCCTATCATACCTGTCGGTAGACTGCTACGTCACTAAGTATGAGACAGTGTGGTCCAATGAATATGACCTAATTATGACACAGAAACACCATCCACAACTTATCAATGCAGTTTATTTTATTTATATCCTGTTTATTTTTTTTAAGTATAAAAGGGATGTAAGAAACACATGAGATAGTTACAGAAAAAGAGAGGACATTTGAATTTTTCTCAGATGAAGCTGAACATGCAGCTTTGGGGCCCCCTGGTGGCTTGGGGGTCCTAGGCATTTGCCTGTTCGCCTGTAGCAAGAAACGGCCCTGACTTGTGTTGATGTTGTGACTCCCTACTTTGCCTTCCCATCATGCCTTGCTGATGTGGTTTGTGCTGTTGCAGACCTGGTGGCCGTCCTCTGTCCTAAAGGTCCTCTCAGGATGCTCGTGGAGACGGCGCAGGAACGAAATGAGCCCATCTTTCCTGCACTCATTTACTCTTGTGAGTTAGAGAACGGTTAATTCATGTGTCCTCGTCATTCAGATGCCACTTTGTTTGACCATGTCCACAAACATTTTTTGTTTTCAGCTGCGATGGTGTGGACAGTGGGGATGGCGAGTCCAACAGACGCCCTGCGGTCTGAAACAGGTGTGATATCACCAACAGTTTTCAAGGCAAAGCATTATGGGAGATGAACATTGGATAGAGTCATGTGACTGACTGCTGAGTTACACAAATAAGATATTACTGATGGAAACATAGAAACCATTTTTATGCCACGTCTTTGGGTTAAATACTGAGATGAACCGGTCTGAACCAGATGAATTTGTTTTCAGATGAAGAGGCGGAGCAGAGGGACAGAGCGGCGGAGCCTGAGAGCCGACCATCCAGAGGATTTTCAGAAGACGACATGGACGAGGACCGTGAGTAGAGATTCAGACGTTCATACATTATACGAGTTCAACACAAGGGTCAAAGGTATGTTCAGGTACATTTCAGGTGCGTTCAGGTGCATTTTGAGTGTGTTCACATGCATTTCAGGTGAATTTCAGGTGCATTTGAGGCGTGTATCAGGTACAAGGAGTCAAAGTTCACAGACAAATGACGAAGACTGTGTCAAAGACAGCCCCAGCAATTCTACAATTGGAAAGATAGACCGCAAACGTGTTTAGACTCTAAAGGAGCTTTAGAAAAATAATTTTGTTATTTTGATAAATAATCTTTTTGTTATTAGGTGTTAATTAGGTATTGTCACAGAGCCAGCTGGCCCATTAGGCAATATAGGCAAATGCAAAGGGCACTGTGGCCTCCAGGGGGCGCCACAAAACCAGGAAAAAAATTAATCTTCAAAATAATTATATTAAAACTAGTTATTACTATTAACTCTTAAAATGGAAATCAGTGCATTACTACAAATTATAATGCCATATAAGCCTAAGGGGGGAGGGGCCAATTTATGAATGTGACTCCAGAGAACTTTGTAAAAACAACCTAAACTGTCAAAAAATGCCCAGCTAGAAATAAGGTTAATATTCCTAAATCTGGACAAGTTGTCTTAAATTGAGGGAAAAAAATTGCCAATGGGGTCAGAAAAAAATTCTTGGCCAGAATTCTTGTAACAAGCTAAAAAAAAAATCTATCGACTAAAAAAACATAATTTACCTTAAGACTAGACAAAATGCTAGAATTTTTGCAAATAGTCTTAGGTACAAAAATAAAATCACCTTTATTAGCTGGAAAATCT
>JAPTGZ010000001.1:39085031-39098189 GCA_029814645.1 Fowleria isostigma | reverse complement strand
CAGTGTCCAGCATGTTTTGGATATTTCGCTCTTCCACACACCTGCTTCAATTAATGATCAGCTCATCATCCAGTTCTGCAGAAGCCTGAAAACGATGGAATGGCATCCAGGTGTGTGGAAGAGGAAAATATCTAAAACAGGGGTCACCAACCCTGGGTCTGGAGAGCTACTATCCTGCATGTTTTAGATGTTTCCCTCTTCCAGGACACCTGCACATTGTTATCAGTCTATCCTGCAGACCTTGATGATAGGCTTATCATTGGAATCAGGTGTGTTGGAAGAGGGATACACCTAAAACATGCGGGATAGTCGCTCTCTAGGACCAGGGTTGGTGACCCCTGATCTTAAACATGCAGGACACCAGCCCACGAGGACCAGATTTGAGAACCACTACACCAACAAGACATAAAATGACTTTCAGAAGCAGAAATACTTTATTAATCTGCTTGGGGAAATTGGTATTACCATTGCTCCTCACACAAGTACAGAAGTAGGAAATAACCAGATAAAAGAAATATCGGAATAAAATAAGCAAAAAAATGAGCAGTAAACCAACACTGCAACAAGAACCAACATGGCAATAGTATAGTAAAATAGTAATAATAAATACCGAAATTGGCAATAGAATAATGAATAAGTAATAAACAATAAGTACCATACTTAAGCACAATTTACATATGGGTGTGACAGTTTGAACAGTGTTGAGCAGATATTGCACTTCACAGATATAGCCCATTGTATGGGTATATGTATATTGCACAAGAGAACAAGAGAAATTGACCAGTTTACAGTTGCAGCTGAGTTGATGGTCAGTTACTATGCCCAGTTTAATAATCCAGTATTTGGGTGTGTGGGTTGAAACGGAGGAGTTATAGAGTCCGATGGCCGCAGGCAGGAATGACCTCCTGTATCTTTATTTTACACAATGTCTATGAAGTATACCATTTTACAGAGTAAGGTAGCTAGATCTTAGCATTGGCTCACCTTTGACCCCTGGAACTTAAAGTCCCTCCTCTTTTCTCCAAATATGGCCACTTGTGACTCCAAAAAAGCATCATAACATAGAATGACATCCAGAACCTAAAGTGCTGAATTCACACCGATGTTCAAGGCCTGGTTGGAATTGTGATGTGTGGACCGTTGTCCTTTGTGTCTTCATGTTGTTTCTTTAGACCAGGTTCTGTAAACAACTGTGGATGTGTCTCCTTCATTTAACTCATGTCGTTTAGTATCTGTCACAGCTTTAGACTATGTTTAGATGGCAATGATCTGAACCAAAAATGCAAATGTGGTGCTGCGTCCTCAGTTTTTTCTGTGCTTAAACATGCGTTTTAGGGGGAAAATCTGCGTGCAGATGGACACATAGTAAAAATTTGTGACATTTTCTATTTATCAGTGTATTACACATGCCAGGTCAGTGACACCTGCAGCTGTATGTCCATACGCCCTGTGGTACTGAGTGACATTAGGGAGAGAGAGATGCAGTGATACAAAGACATATAACCAGGAGCTGATTGAGAGCCTTACCAGAACTGGATCTGAGGTTTTAGGGCCTGTGCCCAGCTGAACCAATGAAATGTATTACAGTTTTGAAAAATATACAAAATGTATAAATGATATGTAAATACTAATAGAAATTAATGATATCAAATCCAGTGACATTGTGGTGATTTGAGGGAAATACATTATGGAGCCGGTGACAGAAATACAGCAGCGACAGGGTTAAAGTTCACAAGTACAGCCGTTCTCTGGGACTGTTCTTACCAAGACCATACTCACCGAGTTCTTGAGACTGTACTCTGTGTTGTTGATTTTTAGAAACGGCCACAATCATAACTACTGGTGCGTACCTGTGATGTAAACTCTACGCAATGAGAAAATGTATTTTTACATTTTCAACACTTTAGACAGTGATGTGAGGGTGGAGTATTTTAAAGATTTCCACTTTGGAAGGTGGTTGCACGTTTTTGTTTTCAACCCTCAAAAACACTGTTTCTGTCTAAATGAAAGGCACTTCTGATCAAATATTTTGCCGTTTTCACTCGAGAGCAACTCAACATATCAAAACTAAAAATATGGTAATTGATTGTAGAAAACAGGACAAGCACAGAGTCACTTTGATTAAAGGTCAGACAATAGAGCAAGTGCAATCAAATAAATACCTTGAGACTATAATTGATGAAAAATTGAACTTGAATGAAAACTGCAGATCTGTCTGCAAAAAGGGCCATCAGCGCCTTCACTGCCTGAGAAAACTGGTGCACTTCCACATTGACCGAACCATTTTAACTTTGTTTTTTTTTTTTTTTTTTTACTGAGTCTGTTTTATCCTTTTGTCTGGTGGCATGGTTCGGTTGGACCTCAGTTGCAGAGAAAAACTCACTGAATCAAATAGTCCAATGGTCCAGTCGCCTGATTGGTTAGTCCCAGTCTTGTCCTGTCTCTGTACACTAAACAGGTACAGAGGATGACTATCAGTTCTTGATAATGACTCCCATTCTCTACGAGGTAAATTTCAGCTTCTGTCCCCTGGACGAAGGCTCTTAGTCCCAAGGTGCAGGACACAGCGTTCTAAAACAGCTTTGTTCCTGTTGCCGTCACTGAGGTCACTAAGAACTAGTGACATTGCACTTTATTTATTTATCCTATTTGTTTGTTCTATTTATTATTGTGACCTTTAATTCATTTTTAAAATTTTATGTTCTTATCCTGGTTTTATCCCAGAGACTGTTTTTATTTCCTTGAGGGTTTTTATTGCGTCTTGTTTTTACTTATCTTGACTTTATTTCTTTTATCTTTTTTTTTCCTCATCCATGCTGCTGTATTGATGAATTGTGGAACACTTAACACTTTTTTGTCTTTGTCATGACACTTGATCAAGTTACCTGCTTAACAGGTTCAATGTGTGTTTTGTAATGTAATGCCAAATGCAACCATTCTCTCTGCAAAACAAATCTACCCACGGGTATAAATAAAGTAACCTTGAACTTTGAGTGTTGTCGTGTAAACTGGGCCTTAATCTTTGTTGTTTTTTCAGTTTCAGTGTTTTCCTCCTGTAGATAACTGGTTATGAACCCTTTGTCTGGATAAAACTCCTCCTCCTCATAGTCCCTCTGATCTGGGATGTTTTGGCCTCTTTGTCCTCATCCCTCCATTCTGTTTATTCCATCTTCCATCCTGCGTCTCATATTAGTGATGCTTTCATGTTTCGTCCTTCAGCTTCAGTCCACACAGACCCGTTGAGTCTCAAAAGGCCAAACCTCTGTCGATTGGTGGACTGGAGCCTAGACGTTTAACCGGTGAACCTATTATGTCACAGGGGGCGGGGCTATGCTCTTCAAACCTCATGGAGTGGGTTTCATTGACGCCTCTGAGAAGAAGCAGAAGCTGAGAACGGGTTCTTCATGGGCAGGATTAAGACCGAACGGAGGCTTATATTTAGCAGCGTCTCGGTCTCTGGGGTTAAAACTGTGAACCTTTAAACTGACTTCAGTCCAGCTGAAGACCATGCACAACGCCGCTCTAACAGGGTGCATTGTGGGAGGGTTTTTTACCCTGAGGTTATGTTCACTGACCTTTTGGAAAAATCAATGATGCAGTTTCCAGCTAGATGAGATGGATCGACCCGATTAAAGGTCCATTCACTCTCAAATCTGTCATGGTCCTCATGTTTCATGTTTACGGACCATGATCCTTCAGTGTTCAGGGCCCTGTGTTGTTTAGAATCAGAAATACTTTATTAACCCCAGGGGGAAATTTAGTGTTACCATTGCTCCTCACACAAGTACAGCAGTAGGAAATCAAATAGGGATAAGAAATATAGCAAAAAATAAATAAATAAATAAATAAGCAATATGTACCAAAGATAGCAATAAGTACCAAATATTGGTGATAGAATAAGCATAAGTGAGTAATAAACAATAAGTACCAAACTTGATAAGCACTATCTACAATATGAGTGTGACAAGTTGAACAGTGTTAAACAGATATTGCACTTAGAAATATATTGAACAGATATTGCAGATACTGTATTTAACGTAGTACAAATACTTTATGACTGTCTAGGGTTTACTTTACTTTTAGGCTCCAGGTTTAATTCATCTGAGGTGAATTATTTTCATTTAGCTTCGTTGTGCTTGTGATTTTATAAATGGATGAAACGGTGAGTAGATGATGAACTGGATGTAAATGTCAGGATGTTTAGAGTCAATTCATGTTTATTATTTTCAATCTGATGTTTCTGATTTGATGTTTGAATGGTTTAATGGACTGAACATTAGACTAGGGCTACACGACACTGGAAAAAACTGACGTGATTTTTTTTTTTTAACCCTGTGATATATGAAAAAATACTCAGGAGGATCTAATAGCTGTGTGGTGCTGACATAAATGGTCAAACAAATGAGTTATGTTATTGCTTGTTGTGTCAACAGGTGCACTGTTGACACAGAACACTCGTTGCAATATTGTCTTTTTTGTAGCTGAAATAATTCCAGATAACTGATGTTGCTTTTGTTTTTAGCATCAAGTCGTCATTTTTGGTGAGGTTTTTTTTTTCTGGTACGTTGCTCTTTTTTTTTTTTTTTTTTTCAATGTTACCAGTGACTCCCTCCAAACTGATTGATTAAGAACGATTGTAATTGGTGGATCACTGCATGCAGTGTGTCAGGTTCCTTTGAAATTAGATGAGAACACGTTAAGTTAATTTACCTCCTACACTACAGGACTTGCGATGTGAGTATTGCGCACACTAGAGCTGCACAATGTATCGTTTGAGCATCGTCATCATAGTGTATGTGTGCGCAATAGTCACATCTCAGGTCCTGCAATGTAGGAGGAAAATGAACTCAGTGTGTTCTCATCTAATTTCAAGGGTACTTGACATACAGTTGCTGGTAACAGCTTTGAAAAATGAGCAATGAACGAGAAAAAAATCACCGAAAATGAGGAAAATGACCAAAAACAAAGAAAATCACTAAGAACAAAGAAAATCATAGAAAACAAAGAAGAAAATCCGAAAAAGAAGAAAAAAATCATCAAAAATGAAGAAAATTAAAGAAGAAAATCACCATAAATGAACAAGAAAATCCCAAAAAACAAAGAAAGTCACCAAAAATTAAGAACAACCGAAAACAAAGAAGAAAATTGAAACGTATATCTCAAGGTTAAAAAAATTCTCAGGGTCAGTTTTTTTCCAATATCATGCAGCTGTAGCCACACATACATTGCGCTGACAACACTCAAATGATATATTGTGCAGCTCTACATTAGACTAATATGACACCACCTCCTCCTCCTCCAGGTGCTGCTCTTCGTCTTCTCCATCCTGCGGAAGGTGGCGTGGGACTATGGTCGTCTGGCTCTCGTTACCGATGCCGACAGGTGAGATTCCTGGTCAAGTATGTTGTAGTTGTTTTTTTTTTTTCCAAACCTGTGGATGAAATATTTCGTTGACATGATTTGAACTCGTGTCATCTCGTTTGTTTCCTGAAGACTGAAGAAGCGTTTCAGCGACCTGGAGGAACGGGAATAGTACGTTGCAGCTTCCTCCATGTTTGGTTTGTCCTCTAACATCTTCCTCCTCCTCTTCCTCCTCTGCTCTCATTAACAGGTTCTGCGCTGTGATTGGTTGACTAACATCACTGGTTTCTTCATTGCAGTTTGTCGTTTTGCGTGTTTGGAGGGTTATTAGTGCCGCGTTAACCTTTAGAAATACTCAAAAGTCCAACCTATTGATTGGTTGTAATACACAGAATAAGGACGACTCTGATTATAAATTGTTTATTTTAAGTCTGTACAAAAAGACATAATCTGAGTTTTAGTCAAACCTGTGGAAGATTCACAACTATAAACAGAGCCAAAACTCAATTAACATAAAATATAATAAAAAAGCCATTGAATGAAGCTACTTTGATAAAGTGTTTGACTATAATTCAATTTTTCTGTTTATAAATCAGGTCTTCAGTTGATTTAACATCAGTGAATCAAGTCTGAGGAAGTTTTTTTTTTAAAAATGTGTATTAACACTTTTATTGAAAAAGCACAGAAAATTCACAACAGAATGCAAGGATTTACAAAATTTTAGCTTTTCTGTATTTGACGTTTTTTTTTAGACATTTTAACAACATCAGAGAAAACAAAACTGAATGGGGGCAGGGTAGCCAGTAGTTTCCTAAATTTTTAAGTAAGTAAAAAGGAAAGTGTATAAATAATAAATAGCAGTCCTTAGGAAAAGTCAGATCTCACAGGTTTGACACATTCTGACCATTTTGCCAATATTCTATAAAAAGTGTCCTTTTGTAATCTGAGTGAAAAATATTTTTTTTCCATAACGTAGGTCTCCTGGACAATGTTAATCCAGCCTTCATTTGTTGGTGGTTCAGGTCTAAGCCATCTCCTCGTAATGACTTTTTTACTTGCTGCCAGTAATAAAGCAGTTTCTTGTCCTTTTTGTTAAAGTCATCCAACATGATATTACCAAGATACATGGTTTCAAATGATAAAGGAAATACTGAGGAAGTTTTTAAGGAGTAAAACGGCTTCATCTTTGACAATCAGGTCAAATATTCTTGTTTTTAATGGCGCATCAGCTCTTTTTATCAGTAAAATGTATGAAAACCATCTGGTTTGGTTAATAAATGTCAACATCAGTTTACTTTAACAATGAGGCAGCTGTGTTGAATTACATTAAGTAATGTTGAAATCAATCAGTTTTTATTCTCGTAATGTGTTTGTCATTTTTCAGTAACATGATGAACATATACTTCTCACAGTCGCGGAAAAAATGATTAGACCATCCTGTTTTCTTCAGTTTCTTAATTTTAATGCCTGGTACAACTAAAGGTACATTTATTTGGACAAATATAATGCTAACAACCAAAATAGCTCATAGTAGTTTAATTTTACAGCTGATATCTATCCATGTTCCATGGGTTTTTTTGATAATAACCAAAATCACATAAGTTCTTACATCAATACCTATGACATTGTACTGATAAACAGTGCTTTTAGACATTCCATGTTTTCTTTTCTGTCTGTTTTAGTCACATGATACACACGGAAGTTAGTACTTTATTGCATAACCATTGTTTCTGATGACTTTTAATGGTCTAATAATTTTTTCCACAACTGTATATTTGTTGAGTTCAGATCCTTTCAGTTGATCCATCATTGGTGAATTTAAAGAACAGCTTCATGTTTGACACAGAGGAATGAGTTAAAGTACAGTGAAGATATTAATGCGTCATCTTCACTGGTTTTCATTCATCTGTGTTTATTTCACTGTTTAACTGAGTCAAAATTGACTAGACCAAAAATATTCGATGCAATGTTAAGCTTCAACAACTAATGAATCAGTTCTTATTAATCAGATAATAATCTGAAACCTGCTCTGATCAGTTGTCCAGTCTTCGGAGGAGGCAATGATTGGACAACAGTAAATGCATCATTCCCGAGTTGTGTGAATCAGTACAGTCCTTAAACGTGGCACTAATGACCCTTGGTTTGTTAATCGCTGACTGTAACTGACACTGTTTCATTTTTAACATAAATTCAGCCGAAGACGAGAAAGAGAAAACTATGAACCGGTGAAAAGGTAACGCAGTGTTTGTCTGTGTGTGCTCTGTTGACCTGGTCATGTGTTAGCTGGTTAGCTAACCTGCTAAACCTGTAGGCGTGAACACGTGTGTGTTGTGTTCAGGTGTCACAGAAAATGTAGAACCTGTCAGTGTTTGGTGTATATTTGTAGTTTTTCCTCTGGTCTTTAGAGAACTATGTTACCAGCTGCTCAGACTCTGACTGAGGTTGCCTAGCAACACAGTCAGCAGCTCTGGTTTATAATTATTGGTTGATATTTACGGTAGTTTATATACAGAATCAGAAATTTTTTTATGATAAAGATTTTTTGTAAATTTTATCATGTCATGTTTAAATGAGTATTTTTATAGATAAAACTTTTATTTTTTAAAACTTAAGTATTTCACTTATTTTAATCATATTTTTACTCATTTTTATATGATTAATAGTTTAATTGTAATTTTCTGTGCCATAGTTTTGGATGCAAAACATTGACAGTTTAATTTTTATTACACAGATCAGTGTTAGTTGTTGATTGTTGGATGATAAAACGGCCAAAGTGAGATGTATAAGTGATGTAGATTCATTTTAACTTTCATTCTCATGGACATCTAAAATGTTGTGAAATGTCAAAGTATTTCTATTTTTGATGTTTACAATAAATTCATGATGAATTCACAATTTTGATGTTATCAAATGAGGTCCAGAGCTGAAACCAGACAAAACACTGGTTCTGAAAACACGTCCCTTTAAGAGGAGACCCGAGGAGGTCAAAGGTCACTCTGCTAGTAGCTAATGGTGTGTGTGTGTGTGTGTGTGTGTGTGTCATTATCTGCAGTGTTGCCTCGGCGATGCACTCAGAGACGCCAGACCGATACGAGCGGCTGACGTCGGTGTCGAGTTCTGTCGACTTCGAACAAAGAGACAACGTAAGAGACTTACCTTCATGAACCATCATCATCCTCATCATTGTCAACACACTGGCGCCTCCTGCTGGAATAAAGTCACACTTCTTCCAAACAGAATAAACACATTGTGAAGCTTTTCAAACTCTAAACTCATTCAGTTAAAAGAAATATGTATACAGTGATTTAATGAACCATACAGGTTAGAATTACATTAAAATAATAACTCACGGTTCTTACAACAGATCCAGAAACTGGTCACACCTGAAATAAAACTCAACGTATGAAACAATGATGAATCACGGTATTGGCGTTCAAGTTCACATGTGTCAGTACGAGTTGCTCTGATTTTACCACAAAATGTTAGAGAGATAAATGCACTTCCTGTCATGTACATAGTAACACTGACAGTCATGAAACAAACAACATTCACCCATAAGTAATAAAAACCATGTCCATCTCTTGGTCCAGTGGTTGGTACATCAGCTGCAGAACCTGTTGTTCAGTTCAGTGAAGGTCTGATGGTTGGTTGTGGTTTTAGTGACAGTGAAATGTGCCAAGTTATGTTCCTGTCAGTGAAGATCACCTGCTTCACTTTGGATTTAATCCATCACTAATCACTTTAACACAGAGCAGCTCACACTCCAAGGCCCTGCCCACTCACCTGAGCGCACACCTTCAGTGACATCACACACATCATCATCAGATGAAGCTGCAGATGTGGGACTAACTGGTTTTTGTTTTTTAATTTCAGGGCTTCTGCTCATGGCTGACAGCCATCTTCAGAATAAAGTGAGTATTAGACTATGGATCATTCAACAGGTCGAGTCAGACCCTGGTCTGGAACCTGACCTGGACCTGGACCTGTTTGACCAATGGTCTTCTTCTTTCTCAGGGATGAGGAGATCCGAGAGAAGTGTGGCGAGGATGCTGTCCACTACCTGTCCTTCCAGCGTCACATCATTGGATTGCTAGTCGTCGTTGGTGTCCTCTCTGTCGGTATCGTCCTACCAATAAACTTCTCTGGAGACCTGCTGGGTAAGAGCTCCACCCACAGGTGTCAACATCAACACCCAGAACTATAACGAAACTAAACATGTGAGTGTGATGATCGATGAGGTTTCACCTGGAGCAGGACATGTGAAGAAGGAAACTTCCAAAAACTGTCTGAGGACAAGGACATATTAGATGGTAGATCACCAGAGTTCAGGTCCACAGGTGTCTTTCAGCTCTGTGAAGGTGTTTTCAGGTGTATTTAGGTGTCTCCAGTTGGCATGAGGTGTTTGTCCAGGTGTATGTAGGTGTGTCCTGTTGTTTGTCCAGGTATATATATGTTTGTCCAGGTGTTTGTTAGGTGTCTTCAGTTGTCTTGAGGTTTTTATCCAGGTGTATTTAGGTGTGTTCAAGTGTGTCCAGATGTCTGTCCAGGTGTATTCAGTGCGGTCAGGTGTGTCTGTGTGTCTCAGTGTCTCTGCCTCTGTCTTGTCGGTTTTAGTCCGTATTCTCAGTGTTGATGCATTCCTAAACCATGAAGCTCCTGGACCTCCTTCCAAAGAAGGTAAAGGATCACATGTCGTTGGTCCTGTAGACTTAGATGTGTCTGATGGTAGACCACCAGGATCCGGATTCAGGTAGTTTAGAGCCTGTGCAGGTGAATTAACCCTGTCATCTCTAGTCGTGAGCTCTGTTGAATCAGCTAACGACCTGGCGGTTAAAGGGTTAATGTGACGTGTCGTGTTTTAATCCACCGTGTTGTGTTAAATGTCAGATAAGTTTTAAAGATATACTTCCTGTTTATGACTTACTGCTGACGAGCTTTTCTTGGTTTTCAGAAAACAACGCCTACAGCTTCGGACGCACTACCATAGCAAACCTGAAGTCAGGGTGAGTGTCCTCAAACACACTATGACGGGTCGGATCATGTGACTATTTGTACCTGCATCATGACAGACATTTAACCAACTGACGCCCACGGTTCAGAGACCAGATCTGGTCCAGTAGACACAGGTAGATGGAGGTCTTCAGGTTCTACTGGTTTGGATCCGGTATTGACTTTATTTAACGTTAATGACGTCTTCATTAATCAGGGCTAGAATCAGCTGGTTCTGGTGTCATACTGGACCACAGAACCAGTTTTACTGGGTCAAACATTTGTTCATTATTTCCATAATTTTTTTTTATTTTCTTGATTTATTTCAATCAGTCTTTTTTTTTTTTTTTTAAATATTTATCATTTTTGTATTTTTGTTTCTTTTTTTTTACTATTAACATAATTTTGCACTTTTCCAGTATTCTTTTTTTTTTTTTTTAGCATTTTATCCTTTTTTTTTATTGTTTTGGTCTTTTTTGCACATTTCATCGATAATTTTGTTAATTTTTCATAAATAACTCATACTCGTACTCGTCGTCCTCCGCTTATCCAGATTAGGGTCTGGGTCGCGGGGGCAGCAGCCTCAGCAGAGAAGCCCAGACAGTCCTCTCCCCAGCCACTTCCACCAGCTCCTCCGGGGGAATCCCGAGGCGTTCCCAGGCCAGCCGAGAGATATAATCCCTCCAGCGTCATAAATAATTTTTGTTAATTTTTATTGTCTCCAACAATCCGTTCCTCAACCTTGGTATCTATTTTTGTACTGAAATTAAAAAAAAAAAAAAAATCTTGATATTTTTCTATCCAGATTCTCCTGGTTGAATAAGTAGTCTTCTATCGCAGTTGGTAAATTATATCAGTCTCTCTCTTCAGTTACTGCATTTCCCTCCTGTTCCCTCTCTTCTTTACACTGAGGGTGTTAACAGTCCTCAAAACGGCTTTGGAATAATGTTGTTGTTAATGTTTAAGTGATAAATCATTGGGAATATCTAAGGAATTGGAAGTGTTCCTTTTAATATTTTGCCAAACCAGTCTCTCATTTGTAGACATCTGTAAAAATCCTGCGGTAAGTGGAGAATATTTCTGGAAACATACTTTTATCTTTTATCATCTGTTTTAATTAAAATTTGTGTACTGTTCTTATTTTTGTTGTTCAGCCAATGTTTGTGGACCCACTGCATTTGTAGGTTTTTAATTCAACATAATCAAGCAGTTTTATGTTAAAATATGCAACAGATGTTTACTGAGCAATATAAAAAGCATATGTTTATTATTTTGCCTTTTGCCTTTGCTAGATGACATTTATGAATTAATGTGCTATTCATTTTAGTTGTTTTTTTTTAATAAAATGGAATATAATCAAGATATGAGTGGAAAAAAAATCCTTAAAAAATAATTATTCATCATTTTTCCTTTTAACCCATAAAGACCCACCACTACTTTTGTGTCAGTTCCCCAATAAAATTTTCTCTATATCTAACCTTTTTTAACCCATAAAAACCGAAACATCCACTACCTACCAAAATCATCTACTGATATAAACTGTTGAATCCTTGTTGATCCACTAATTCATGTAAATAATTGGTATAAATTGCAGTTATTCAGCTTTTCATGGTCATTAGATATGACCCATTTGGATGTTCAGAGGCTCTGTAATTACCATGGAAACATCGTCATCTTCTACAGCATTGATTCATCAGTAAAACCGATGGAATTGGATCAATGACAGTGGACGGACACATTTCATGTTCAGTTAATGATAGATTGGACTGAAAAAGTCCCTTTTTCCTCAGTTTTCTGTTTTTGATACAATAACCTCAGCTTTTCTCTAAACTTCTATGAACATCTACATGATTAGTAAATTAAATGTTGGAAAATACCTGATTTTTACTGGAAAAAACCCCCACAAATTACAGAAGATAATATTAAAATAAATGTCAATAAACCACTCAAGGACAGCTAAATATAGAGAAACATTTATTTGGGAAGTGACACAAATGTCACACTGGGTCCTTATTGGTTAATAAAAATAGAAAGCGGGTCCCACAGACCCAAATGCTGTACAAGGATTAAAATCAGGGTCATAATGACACACAAGTTTGTTAGTTTAGTAGTTTATCTCTTCTATCCATTATTTTTTTTGTCTTACCAGATCTTTAATGTGGTATTTACCCAGGGATTATCTCATGGCTGATCTGTTTCTTACTCTCTGTCAGAACCTGTTGTTTGACCAATTCTGGTTCTGTTTTGTGTTTCAGGACAAACCTGCTGTGGCTCCACACGACGTTTGCCTTCATGTACCTGCTGTTGACCGTCTACAGCATGAGGAGACACACGTCTAAGATGCACTACAAGGAGGACGATCTGGTAAAGCTGTTCCCACCATGCCCCGCCACAGGACCACATGCAGCTTCTGTGTCACACTAATCCCACTTTACTGTCTTGCAGGTGAAACGCACTTTATTCATCAATGGCATCTCGAAATATGCAGAGGAGAGTCAGATCAAACAGCACTTTGAGTAAGTCCTGAGTTCACCCCGAACACTGCATACGGATGCAGATCATCACAGTGAATGACCATCGCTGTTTCAGTCCAAGTTCACCCACCTAGACCTGAGGCATCAAAAACCTTCAAAAACCTCCTCATCTCACCCCCAGCGTAGACTAAAACCTGTGTTTCTCCAAACACATGGAAACATAAAAGAAAACTCTTTGGTCAGTGTAATCCTTTGGCTTTTATCATGAATCCATATCTTTATCCCGCTGTCCCTCATATGTTTAAGTCCTAGCAAGCCCATAAAAACACAGATC
>JAPTGZ010000001.1:39051884-39068747 GCA_029814645.1 Fowleria isostigma | reverse complement strand
AACTTGGTTAATTTATTTCAGTGTGTGTATAAGTACTTTTTGGACATTTTGAGCACATTTCAACAATACTGCAATTAATTTATGATTAATCACAGTATAATTGATTAATCAATGACAAATTATACTGTGATTGGTGCTCACAGTGTATCTCAGTCTTAAAAGGCTGATCAGGAATGAATAGAAAAGAGGCAGTGGACGTGACAATTTGGTCACAATAACTGTGATATAAAATTTTTAGATCTTTACATCTCTAGTACAATGCCGTAGCTATTGATGTAAGAACTTATGTGATTTTGGTTATTATCAAGAAAACCATGGAAAATGTGTAGATATCAGCTCTTAAATTAATCTCTTATGAGCTATTTTTACTATCATTATATTTGCCAAACAAATGTATCTTTAATTGAACCAGGCATTAAAATGAACAAGAAATTGAAGCAAGCATAGGGTGGTCCTAATTTTTTCTGAGACTGTATAATGATGTTAACTTGTGCAGTAACTTAGTCAACGTTCATCTAAAGCATTCCGTGGTCTGTCGCGGCTGTCACTCTAACAGTTGACGTTTTTTGGTGTCAGCAGCAGCAACAGCAGCAGCAGCAGCAGATGTACATCGCCCAGGTTCTTCAAGACCCCAACTCTGATGAGCCTGGTGGCGGCAGCGGCGAGGAGGACCGGGGCTCGTCTCAGGACGAGGAGATGCTGAATGGAGGGAACAGTATCAATGAGGCGGATTTCCAGTCAGGGGAGGACAGTCTGATTGCCAATGAGGTCCGCCAGTAGCTGGAGGCGGAGCTAAAGGGAAGGGGTGGGGCCACTCAAGTTCATTCCAACACAACAGTGACAAAACACAGCCGACTGGACATCAATTCACTGCACATACACACAAAACAAACATGTACAAAAGGAGAGGCCAAGTCCCACCCCTCCCGCTGTGGCCCATGGGACCTAAAGGAGGACGCATATGGACGGTCGTCAAAGGCGGGATTTGGTTGAATCACGCCTTCAGTTACGTTCAGTTTAAGGTTAATGATGCGAGTGAATAAAACCAGAGTTTGTGGTTGGTTTAGTGTGAAATGCCATCAAAACATCATGTCTGGTCAGTAGTACACAGAGAGGTCCGTGTAAACAGACCATGGACAGGAACTTAGCGTATATTGTAGTTTTCATCGATGGCGTTTTTTTATTTGACAGTTAAACTCTGACTTCATTCACTTATTTTATACTGAAAACATCATGTGATGATGATGTAACTGATGTCATGATTCACATGAAACTTGTCTCTCACCATCGACCACTGGTCCCATGAAGGGGGAGGCACTTTACCTTTCTATATTGCGTCACGGTTGGCTCTACCCCCTCCCAGCTCGAAGACTTGACCCTGACCTTTGACCCTGGCGGCTGGGTCGCCAACATCCAGTCCTTCATGGAACCTGTGACATCAGACTCTGCACAGGAAGCCACTGTACATAACCACCAAGCCAAAAGTTTTCTTTTATTTGGGGTGGGGGGCGGGGTTTAAATCTCGTGCCTGGGCTGGATTTCGTCTACATTTGTTCGCACTTGTGTTTTTTCTCAGTTTGTTCAACTCCTGATCCCAGCACGGTTAGTGAGTCGAAGCAGACAGTTGTTTTTCTGGTGGACGCAACGCCTCCGATGGACTCTCGCTGCCGTTGCCATCGCTCTCCTATATCGGAGAAAGAACGCAAACTCGCCAACCGCCAACTCTTGTAGTGGTAGATGCCTCGCTTATGCACTCTCTTTCCCTGTTCGCTTTGTTTTCGTGGAACCTGTGGGTCATGGACTGTCGCTGTTATGGTTGATGCCTCACCTGGAAGCTTTTGCTGCATGTAGTTTAACGTGCTGTCTGGATTATCACTGCAGAGCTGTAGTGGCCAATCAACTTCCTCGATTTCCACCTTGATCTACTGCTACACAAGTGTTTTTGGTTACACTTTGCTCCTCGATGGCTCAACCACCAGACAGCGAGGCATGGACGCTTTCTATTCTCGTTTTGACTTCACCTGAACTACCTTAAAGGGACTGGGGACGTCGTGTCTTTGTAGGGTTAGCAATCAAAACTCTTTTCACTCATGCAGACTCTCCGAACTTGTAGGATAGTTTGAGCTTGGGTAGATGCAGAAGAGCAGAGCTTTTCATCAGACGATCTACCCTCAATGCCTGAAACTGTCAGGACTCTCAAGGGAACTGTTTTCTGTTTATGTGTTTTGCAGTGTGCACTGTCTGTGTCCAGTTGCTTGATGTTCACCAACGTTCAGAAATGTCTCCACGTAACCAAAAGCACCACAACATCTGGCAAAAAAAGTCTCAGTGCTTCTCAAAAGTGTCCAAAATTTAGGGATGAAAATGTTTAGAAAGACACAAGTTCCATTGGATTTTGTGCTTTGCAGCTGCAGCCTAAACTAAAGCCTCCGTTTGATCGATAAAATCGCAGGAAACCGCAACACTGAGACAAATTGGTCAACAAATTAACTGTCTCTGTCTGATGCCTCCTTACCTCAGTCATTGAGTTAACTGTTCCTAATGTGAGCCGGGTTTGGGTGGATGGGTTTAGAAGGTACGCCAATAAGAACTGGAGACTTCTCATTAAAACTCAATCATGCGGTCAAGCTACGTTTCCACCACTTTTGATGCAAATCAGTTAAAGTCAGTTCTGTCTTTTGATCCGTTTCATCAGACACCTCATATTGATGAGAATGTGTTCATCAGCCGGGCTACAAGTTAAAGCTCAAGGTTCAAGGTGACTTGATTGACACCTGTTGGTAGATTTGTTCTGCAGTCTGGAGAGGGTATCTCAAACATAAAAACACAGGACACATACATAGGACCAGAGGTGGCAAAAGTATTCACATTCTGTACTTAAGTAAAGTACAGCTATTTGTGTGGAAAAAATACTCTCGTGAAAATGTAAGTACTGATTCAATTCCTTTACTTAAGTAAAAGTAAAAAACTACAACTTCTCCATTGTAATAAAGTACAAAAGTTAAAAAGTAAAAGTGCTTTTTTTGCCACGAATAAAACAATATTTATTTAACCAGCCAAAATCATAAAAGTTTACATTTTCTAGCTCCACAGTGAATGGTACTGACCAGAGTCCTGCACCAGGTCAGGTACCTGACAGGTAACTCGCAAAAACATGTTGGGGAAAAGGTAAAAAAAATTCTAAGAGTTGTTGCAGGTGCAGGCACTTCCATTTAGTTTGAAAAATGAGCCTAGTCTGAGAATGTAAGGAGTATAAAGTACAGATATTTATGCAGAAATGTTGGGAGTGAAAGTGAAAAGTTGCCAGAAAAATTAATACTCAAGTAAAGTACAGATATCTAAAAAAGGCTACTGAAGTACAAATCGTACTTTGTTACTTCCCACCTCTGCATAGAGCAGATTAAAAACAGCATTGACTGAAGACATGAACAGGTACTCCCAGCAGCTCACTAATCATGGTTTAAATAGACTAAAATAAATTGACAAAAAACTGACTAAAATAAATAAAAGTAATTAAATATTACTAAAAAAAATGCCAATAAAACCTGTTTAAAGCAAGATAACTTAAAAAACATGATAGGATACAAGGGATAATAAAGCTCAGACTTAGTTAAAACCAATCCCCTAATCTCAAACTAACTATTAAAAGGAAAACAAGCGACTCATGGCTCCACGTAGCTTAACCTTACTGAACAGGGATTGACGGTACCGTTCATCTGAACAATCAGTTGATTATTTTGTTGTTGTTTATGTTTATGTCCATCAAATGACAGCAGGTCAATAACAAACACTATTAGCTAATTAGCATTGAGCTAATATTTGATTGTAATGATGCCCATCTGTCAGAATAACATAGTCATAGTTTACAAACAGTTAAACATGAGCATCAGTACAGACACGTTAGCTTACCAAAACACCATGTCTGTTAGCATATTGAGTGTTAGTCGATTAGCCGGTGTTGGGATTCTTCTTAAGAATCTGACTCCAATCCTGAATCCCATACAATCATTTGATTGGTTGTTACCTTGACCATAAAACAGACCTGAAATCAGATCTTGGAATATCAATGAATCAATAATTTAATAAGCAATCTTGCACAGATCTGTGGTTTCCCAAGTTTACAGAGAATAAGTCTTCCTAGCCTACAGACATAAAATGTCGGGGTGCCATCAGACCATCACTTCTCCGTTATTTTCCAATTCTTAGGAACCCTGACCTCAGCTTTCACTACTCTTCATCCATAGGAGGCTCTCCTCTTCTGGCCGATTGTCCATTATCTTCGCCCACAGCCCATGCCACTGTACTGAGGCCGGACATCCTTGAAGATAGGAAATATTCAGTCTTATCTAACTACAGAAGATTTTTGCTCTTACTTTATCCACTTCTAAAAGCTAAGCAAAAAACCCTCTGTAATACACTGAAACTATTATTTACCATTTTTAAAAGAGGTGCGAATGATCACCCCTTGGAGCTTTTGACCCTCTAATGTCAGTGTGTCACACAACTCAAAATATATTAGCAAAACATAGAAATAATAGCTATATTATGTTACATTCTGATTATATGATGCCTAGGTTTTCTGTGTATTCTCAACACTTTAGTTTTACATCCAGACTTGTAGTGACATTCAACCTTCAAGGTTACCTTATTTGTACTGTGGGTAGATTTGTTTTACAGGTAGAGTGATTGCATTTAGCATTACATTACATTAATAAAAAAACACACATTGAACCTGATAGGCAGGTACTAGATGTAGTGTCAAAACAAAAGGCAAAAAAGTGCTCAGTGTTCCACCATTCATCAATGTAGCAGCATGGACAAGTAAAAAGATTAGATAAGATTAAGATAAATAAAAACAAGACACAATAAAACACAATAAAAACAGTCTCTGGGATAAAAACCAAAATAACAAACTTGAAGAAAAATTTAAAAGTCATAATAGTAAAGTGAGCTAAGAAATAAGATTAATAGAATCAAATAAAGTGCAATGTCACTACTTATTGAGCTCAGTGATGGCAACAGTAACAAAGCTGTTTTTATAACGCTTTGTCCTGCACCTTGGGACTAAAAACCTTTTTGTTTCAGTTTATATGCTATATTTACACTTGCTGTATTAGACTGTGACAAAGAACAAGCACAAAATTTAGGATTTTGTCCCAATTAAGCTGAAACTGTTTCCACTTCATCCTGTATGTTTAATTCGTCTGAAACGCTGACTTTAACTTTGGGCTGCAGCTCTGATGCAGATTATCTTCAGAACAGAGGGGGTTTTAGTCGCCAGTTTCCCATGAGCCTCGTGGTGTCTGCTGATGATGTTAGCCGTGGCCTGTTTCCTGTGATTGGATGGAAAATGGCAGCAAATACAACTATTGTCCACTGATAAGTTTAAAGGGTCAAACCATTGCTTTTTCAGGCTCCAGTACGTCAAGTAACAGTCATCTTCCAGCCAATCAGAATCAAGTACTTACTCCATTACGCCTGCTCTGAGAATTGGTCTGTGCTTTCCCCGCTGGAAGAAACAATAATGGAAATTATGAGAGAATCCTCTGCACAGCAGTGGGTTTCCATGGAAACAGGAAGCTGAGCTCGGCTGGGAGCATCATGAACAGAGGGAACGTTTTCATGAATAGTCTCAGGTGTTTGTTTTCCTCAAATAATGTTTACATCAGTTTTTGTTGCTCATTTGATTCTGTCTCATTGTGAGTGTGTGTGTGGACACTGAGCTGGACTATGAAAGCTGTAGTCGCCAGTCCGGTCCGGGTCTGAGTCCTAGTTCCGATTCCGGTTCCGGCCCCAACCTGACTCTAGTCCGGGTCTTGGTTTGGAGGCTACATGCTGGAGAACCTGCAGTGCTTGTGTCTATAGATTGCGTTCGTCGCTGTCGAACGCTGACATCATGATTGTACGCACATGAAACTGAAACAGGAGGACGGCTTAAAGGTCAAAGGTCAGCTCAGCAGCTCTCAACCCCACAACCCTCTGGTCCCTGGTTCTAATCCTCACTAGTCATGTTTTCATAAAATTGTTGAGCAACTGTGAAGAAAACTGTTGAAAAAACTGTTGGTTCCATCAGCAGGTTTGTAGAGAACAACCTGGAGACAAAGAGGATGTCCTTTGTGACATGGTCTAGGGGGCGCTAGTGAGACACATCTATCCCATTACCCAGTAAATATGAAACTTAACAAAAATACTGTTTATTCATGAAAAATAATAAAAATCCTTACATTCTCAAGAAAATGTTTGGATCAGAAAAATCATACAGTGGCAAAAATTTTATTTTCATTAATTGAAATAAAATGTAAATGTCTTGAATTATTTGGCTGTGAACCTTAACAATGAGAGCAATTTGTGTTGTGTAGCTAAAATATTACATAAAATATAAAAAAGTAATCAATAGATGATGGTCGTTGTTTCCATTTCGGCTGCTCCCTTTCGCAAAGTAAATAGTCAATAGTCAAGGTCTTTAAGATCGTTAACAGACTGATTAATGTGATGTCCTCTTGTGCTTCTCACATACAGTCATGACTCGTATGACTCCGCTGGCCAATCGACAGGCGGCTATGGGCGGGAGCTGCTGGTGCGTTTGTTGATCGTGGGCCGTCCCCAGAGCGTGGAGTATTTTTGTATTTGATACTGTGTTAAAGCTGTCATTCATGTGATGCAGCTGTTTCAGCAGCTGCTGCTTCTGTTTTTTAGTTGTTTCTGAAAAAAACTGAAGGTGAAACGAGTGAAACGTCAGCAGAAAATGAAAAAAAAAACAGTGTAAAAAGTGAAATGTGTGTAAATAGCCATTGAACTGCACTGATGACTCAGCCTCTCATCTCACATGACTTCCAGCAGACGTTCTCATTGGTCCATTTCATGCATTTAATTTATTGCTGTGACACTATTTATTTTTATTTGCTCTCCAGGTCGTATGTACAGTGAAACCTTTGTCCTGTTTATGTTACTTGATCAATAAAATTGGCTTCATCTGTTCAGTTTGTTCTGTTTTTCAGTTAAAAAAAAGAGATTCTCAACAGATATTACATCATATATCACAATAAAGCGTTATGTAATGAAATAAAGTAAATTCTTGTAGAAATTATTCAGACGTATATTTCATCCCAGGTAACGGCAGCAGAATTAATGGCAGGAGAATAAAAGTAACATACATCCAAGAGGCTTGTACAATCAATGCATTAGCCTTGAGCTAATGTGGTTGAAATTAGTTCTGGATTTATGACTTTATAAAACAATAAAGTTCATAAAAGATGGAGTAACAAAGACATTCTCCATCCTCGTTGAACATGTTCACCTCAGATACAGTGGACATGAGTTTTATTAACTCCTGGATCTGAACATCTATCGGGTCTGAATGAACCATTAGATCAGACTGACTCTCGCAAAAACATGACTTAAACAACTAAAAAAATATCAGATCCACAGCTTTAACAGCAGCATCTCATAGCTGTGGGTGGTATTTACAGCTTTATACATTTACTTCTTAGTAGAGCTGAGGTCTTTCCCTTTAGGATGTAAACACTGTTGGTTCTGTTTCTCTGGATGCATAAATAAACTGTTTCACTGAGGTTCAGGTGTTTTATCACATGTTTGAGTAATGGGCTCTATGCACAGCCTCACTTCTTCCTGAACTTCAGGCAGCACCTTCCAGGTGTGTCTTCTACTTCTTGTTGTGACTACAGTGGTCAGACACACCTGGATTAATCCGTGTGTCCAATAATGAAAGAGGAAATAAAGATGCTGCCTGAAGTTCAGGAAGTAGTGAAGCTGTGTATTGAGCCCATCTGCCATCCAGCTCCTCTGGAACCAGATCTGATATGGTCCTGGTTCTGGGTCTTGGAGGATCAGAGTTAACCCTTTGTGTTCCTTATACACACACACTGTTATGTAACACCATCTGCAGACAGCACATGTACACACATCATCTGTGTCTTAACTCATAGTATTTAATGTCACATGAAAAAAACCAACACACTTTCACTCAAAAACATTTAACTAAAGGGGATGGACTTCAGGAGGTCATGGACTCCAATACTGAGGGTGATATTTAGAAATAGGAAGGTAGTAAACCCCAGAATATTATTCTTATTCTGATAGTTTTCCCTATGTGTCAGGATACACCATGCAAAATTTCAGACTTATTTGACCATTTCTGCAGTTGCAGTACCAATATATGCAATTACATCATTTTGCCAAAAGCTTTTCTCAAAAAGTGTTTTTTTTTGTTTTAGTTTTTTTTTGGCCCCTGAGGCCAAACGGGCCTGACCTGGAGGTGGAGGTTATCAACTTGTGATGGCCCAATGTATGGGATAACAGGAAATAGTACTGGAAAAAAGGTAGGAAAAAACATCCTGAGGGGCACAGGAAAAGAGAATTGACAAGTGTTAACATGGTTCCTTCTATTTAGACAGAAGACAGTCACGGTGTGTGTCCTCGGGTTTATTAATATAGAAATCAATCAACTGTAGCAACAAAGAAAAAGAATAAAACTTGCTCACTGATCTGCAGAGTGATCATATGAATTAAAATGGACACATCGGTCTATTTGGAACTACACATACTTTAACATATGCAGCATTAGGCCTACACAGTCATTTTTTAAAAGAGTAATTTTATCATAATATTGCCAAATATTAATACAAAATTTTTACAGATGTGAAATAAATACAGTACTATACACACAGACAACAATGTAGGAATCTCAGCTGAACATCAGCTTCTTGTGGATCACCATCTAATTTTAAACACCAGGGGGCGACAAATACCTCTATTATACTACAGACGTAACCCTGCATGCATCTCTACTGTGTGAATGAGAGTAACTTTGGATATAAAGACAGTCAGAATAATTTTAAGGATATAAATATGACTGAATAAACGATATAATTAAAACAAAGGGAAGGACACAAAACTATATTTAAAAATAAATACATAAATAAAACGATGAGACTGTGACGGTTGAACACATACAACTCCGCTCCAGTGGGGGAGCTAATGACACGCAAACGCATCAAACCCACGACGAAGAAGTAATGTAGCGTAGAAGAAGAATCGCGGCTTTGCTAACAACAGCAGCTCTGTTAACGGGTGAAGGTAACGTGATGTCCAAAACCTCCAAAGTGGTACTAGGAGTTTCCGTGGTTCTGACTCTGAGCACCGTGGCAGCTGTGCACCTCAAACAGTCCTGGGACAGAGAGGTGAGCCGAGCCGAACTGACCCGCGCCGGACTAAGCTAACGGTGCAGCTAACAGTGAGCTAACAGTGAGGTCACAGAGTCAATGAACGGACTCTCTCACCTAAAATTAAAAGATTTATTCCTTTAAAACAACAAACTGCGGATTTTTCAACACCTGAAGAAGTTTGAGTGAAATTAAAACTGTTTTTTTTGTGTTATAACACCCGAATTTAGTTAATGATGCATATCTAAATATAAAAATCACATTCTGAGTTAATAGTCAATATACAAAGTGTAAGGTTTGCATGAGGCATAATGTGAGGCTTTCAAATTGTTATATACCGACATATTCAGTCATGCAAAGATGATGTAATGATGAATAAGATTTATAACATCTATGTACAACATATGCAAAGGGAAAATAATGTGTCAAACAGTTTTAATTCCACTGAGACAAATATCCTGATTATGGACAAAATATGTTAAATAATCAGATACTCTTAGCTGGGTTTCCATCTATTTTAAGACACTTCAGTCACAAAGTAAAATCACTTTTGTGGATACTGATGATTTTTCAACTCAAGCTTTTACAGTCACGATGTCATTATCAAATCATTTGTCAAATTAACAGATATTTTATCATTTCTTGGTTTATTTATGGACATAATGTGTTGTAATACTATAGAGCCCGGTCCAGGGTGGTTGTTCCTAAATTCAGACAAAACAATGGATATCAGGTTGAAATACAAGGAAGGAGTAACATGCAGATACTGATTGTTTCCTTAAAATAAATTAACAGAACAGAATCTGGTACTGTTGAACGTTCTTATGATGTGCAGTATATGTAACAAATAAGGTAATTTAACAGGATGAACATTTATTTTGACCAAATTGATAGAAAACCCATCCTCTGTCCAGCTGCCTTCAGCTCCTGTCATCAGGTTGCTGTTACTAAGTCTAACCAGGAAAAATACATACAAGAACTCTATTCGTCCCATTGCCATATACACTCTAAACAAACTATTTTTCTACTTGTATTTATTCCTGAACTCAGTCATTCACTAGAGTATGATGTAGATTTGAATTTGTAATTTATATTTTTATTCTTGAAAAAAGCTTTTACTGTTTTTATTCTGTAAATCATCTATATAGGCTTGCTGTGTGATTTATTTTTATTTTCTGTTTTGTTTGATTGTGAATGAGCTACACTGAAGATGAGTTTCTTTCTTTACAGATAATTAAACATTCAGATTATATTTTTGATAGAAACTAATATGTGAATGTACACATTTGGTATAAAAAGCTTAATATTGATCAAATTGTGTCCTTAAATAATAACAGTAGGATTTTGTTTGAAGTGCACACAGCTATGTCACTTAACACCATCAGGGTTTTTCTAAAAAAGTCACATCTCTCAACAGATATTACCCTGACAACACTCATACTTAGGTGCGTAGTCTTTGTATTAATGCACATTCACAGTCTGATTTTGTTCTTTTTAGTTTTAATGTATGATACAGTTTTATGACAAACCTCCACTTGTAAAGTGATCAGTGATGTGAAACACTAATGCTGACAAATGCTCTTGGTGTCTGTGTTGCCGTGTGTGATTTGTGTCATGTGTTTTTAACATGTCACGCAGCGTCTCCATGAGGGTGTGGTCAGGGATCTAGAGCGAGTCCAGAAGAAGAAGGAGAACCTGAGGCTTCTGGAGGAACAGAGGAATCTGACCCGACACCTGGAGGCGGAGAGGCGGAGCAGAGAGGCAGAGCTCCGCCCACAGGACCACACCCACAACTGACGCAGGTAAATATACATTCAAAGCGAAACAGAGTCTGTCAGAGGGAGGTGATGAGAGTGTGACTGTCCAGGAGATTCAGGACCAACGTCCTTGAGCTCTGTTAACAATGGAAGTGTACGTCCTATGTATTATATATGGTTTCTCCTTTACCTCATCATCATCATCCAGTTGTTTCTTGTGGGAAACTGAAGCCTCTTCAAACCAAATGTCCCTATGCTTTGGAACTGAGAAAAATACAGATAAAGTACTGGATAAATACGCAGTATTGATTGCGTAGTAGAATAGTCTGAATCATACTGATATCCATTCCTGCTAAGGTTCAAGTTCAGTCTTCTAATCATTGAACCTAGAAGATTAATAAGAATCAATGTGTGTGACACATTGTGGGGATTGACACCATCACGTCCCGTGTTAATGTTGACCTTTGCTCCCTGTTCAGGTGTGTCAGTCACGGATCGGACATGGATAGTGGCAGCGAGCAGCTCGGTGGAGCTGATGACGAGGCGGCGTGCACATCGGCCTCAGAGGGTCTGGAGGAGGGTGAGGTGGAGGGCGAGACGCTGCTCATCGTGGAGTCAGAGGACCAGGGCTCGGTAGACCTATCACATGACCAGAGCGGGGACTCACTAACCAGTGATGTGGGTGAGGAGGGCGATGGTGCCTGGGCCTGTGAAGATATGGCATTCTACTGTGACCGCTGCCACAAGTGGATCCCCGCTGGTAAGACCCAGACCCAGTCCAGGATTAGCACTGCAGATGGCATCCATCCATTAGGGTTTAACGAAATAGTCAACTCACAAAATGATACAAAATACGATACAAAACAAAGATTAAATAAAATTACCACATTAAGATAATGAAGTCAATGAAAAACAATTTAACTGTAAAGTTGGACAGTTTGGCTGTGTGGGTGTGTTTCATTCTACATATTACAAAAAAGAAAAAAACACATTTTAATTTACTAACCTCAGTGGTTCTTTTTTTTTTCTTTTCTTGAATTTAAATGACAAAGTCATAAAAACTTTTGTCTTAGTAGGCAGTGAGAGGTGTTTCTCTGTGGTGCTGTTGCAAATTATACATTTTGCTTGTTTTTCTGATCTACTGTTCACATTTTGTTGTAATAGCGTGTGTTGGATGTGTGTTGAGTTTTAAGACACTTGTGTGTCTAAAAGAGAAAGAGAGGTACAAGCCACAGCTACAGCGAATTGTGCCATCCAGGACGGTCCTAACAGAACCAAACGGTCTACAGTTTTCCCGAGTATTGTTGCATCCTTAGCGTCTGCTATTTTCCTCACCTTCCTCCATTTTCACATGAATTGAGAACACGGCTACAGTCAGCGAGAGGGTCAGAAATCATAAGTCTCAGTGCATGGCGCCCATTCGCATTCTTGAAAATTTTTATAACTTGATTTTTACTTTGTGCGTCTTTGAATTTTAATTCGTCATTTTTTATTGCACAAAATTTCATGCCATGAAATTGGCATGAAATTGGCTTGCCTTGTTTTCATTGTAGCTAACCGAAGGGACTCACGGGTTCCACAAAAACATGTAATGAGTGAATGTACAGTAAAGTCGACCTTGTTGACGTCATAAATGTCCTGTTACTTTACCATAAACTGGGATTTTCACACGTTTAAGGTCATTCCCACAACAAACAGTCGAAGGTGTTGTCAAACATGATGTTGCTATTTTCATGCCATGAAATTTTGTTACACCCCTTCCATCCATCCATCCATCCATCCATTATTTACCGTTTAGCCGTTTAGTCTCATAACAGTAGTTGTAGCTGATCCTGACTTTAATGCAGATTTAGTATCCTTTTGTTTTTAAACTCTGTCTATATGATTTTTATTTTACAAAAAAATTGTTATCGCAGTATCTTCTGGCGATGTTTGTTCTAATTGGAGTCAAAATCTGAGGTCAGGTTGGAACGTTGATTCACTTTGTTTGAAACAGTTAAGTTTGCATCAGTCTTCATGATCAGACGTTCAACTGGCAGAGTTTTCATTCTCTCAGAAGAAGCCGTGTGAGCTAAGGTGTCTCCAGAACACATCAGCTGCTGCTCCGTCATTGGCTGAAAAGGATGTTTTTGTGTTTTCAGCTCAGCTTCGTGGCGAGCAGCCCAGTTACCTCAAAGGAGACAACTTCTTCAAGTTCATCTGCTCCGACTGCTCTGAGGACGGAAAGGAGAGCTTTGAGAGGATGAGGCTCACCTGGCAACAGGTATGGATGACCTGTAGAGAATAAACACCAGCATTGACGGAGTTCTGCTTCAGCCATATTTAACTAATAATAAAAACACCAGACCATGTAGACTGAGACCAGAACAGATGCGGTGTTTGGTGTCTGGGTTGACAGGTGTTTACTGTTTCAGGTGGTGATGTTGGCGATGTACAACCTGTCTCTGGAGGGGACGGGTCGACAGGGATACTTCAGGTGGAAGGAGGACATCTGCGCCTTCATCGGCCGCCACTGGAACTTCCTGCTAGGAACAAGGTCATAATAATATTATGATGCATGATAGTTCCATCCATATTGTGACTAAGAATCCGTCATTTATTTGTATCAGTGCTCTGACTATTTATTTTTTTTGTGAAGTTATATGCACAAATGCTGAAAATGGTCCTATCTCCTAGTGTTAAAGAATCCTTTAAAAAAATCCTGGAATTTTCTCAAAATCTGTCCAGTAGTTTTTGCATAAAGTTGCTAACAGACAAACAGACACAGACAGACTGCGTGCAGCGTACCGGCCCCTCCCCCTTCCTCACACACAGCTCAGTGAAGCGTAGGTAGCCCCGCCCACACCCTCATGGAGAAGAGGAGACATTCAACCGATTTAGCGCATTTGGATGGGAGTAAAATGTTGGATCACTCCCAAAATCCAATCGATTGGGTTTTACTGGAGAATCAATGTTGTAGAAGATGATGTTGTTTCCATGGTAACTACGGAGTCTCTGAAAGTCCAAATGGGTCATATCTGATGACCATTGGATTAGTGGATTAACAGGGCTTAAACAATTTATATCAGTACATGGATGGTGAATGTTTGGGTCTTTATGGGTTAAAAAGGTTAAATATTGAGAAAATCTCATTTACAAACTCACACAAAAGCAGTGCTGGGTCTTTATGGTTAAATAGTTTTAAAAAGGTCTTAAAAAGTCTTAAATTTAAGTTGTAGAAACCTGTAGGAACCCTGCTCTGAAGTGTCATCACATTCATGTGGGAATGAGTTAAATCCACTCCAGTTATGTGCTGTTGCCCCGCCCCCTTACATCTGACCAGACATTTTTAGAGGTGTTCCCACTTTCTCGTCCTCAGGAAGAAGACGTCGACGTGGTGGAGCACTGTTGCTGGGTGTCTGTCTGTGGGGAGTCCCACCTTCTTCCGGTCCGGAGCGCAGGAGTTCGGTGAGCCTGGCTGGTGGAAGTTGGTTCAGAATCGACCTCCGACCCTGCGTCCCGAGGCTGACAAGTCCACCACCAAGACCAAAGGTAACGGCCACCACATTATCCTTGAATAGATGCTTCACTTCTACAGATTCATTAGGACTCCGTATTTGTACAGATACTTGGCGGCTTTTCTTCTTTATCATCAATTATTTTTATGGCTTATTAACTCTCACCTAAATAATGTGATGATGATGATGACGATGATGATGACTCCCCCCAGTGTCTAAACCCACCGTCGACCCGATCATCACCGTCGAGGGTCTGAGGAAGCGCAGTGCCCGGAACCCGGTGGAGAATGCCATGCAGCTGAAGGAGAAGCGTTCACGGACTCAGGAGGCCAAAGAGATCCGCCGGGCTCAGAAGGAGGCGGTGGGCAGTTACACCGACCGCAGCGCCTCCTCCACGCCCGTCAAACTGACCGGAAGCCGCAGCGTTGGAGCAGCTCGCCGTCCCGACCTGGTTCTGGAGAAAGGGGAGGTCATAGACTTCTCCTCCCTCAGCTCCTCGGATCGAACGCCGCTCACTAGCCCCTCACCATCGCCGTCACCCGACTTCTCTGCTCCGGGGACGCCAGCCTCGCACTCAGCCACGCCCAGTCTTCTGTCAGAGGCTGACTTGATCCCTGACGCCATGCCTCCACAGGCCCTGTTCCATGGTATGGAAACTAAAATGGTTAAAAAATGAAAAGTCACAGATAAAGATAAAATGACTACAGATAAAAAAAAGTAAAAGATAAAAATGGCTACTGAATCATCAAATTATAAAAGAATAGCATGGATAGAAGACCTTGAAACCGATATTACAGAACAGGAATGGGAGAAAGCTTGTTCTCAGGCACAAACAATATCTATTAATAGCAGATATAGATTGATTCAATATAACTGGCTCATGAGAACCTGTATAACTCCTGAAAAACTTAATAAATTCAACCCTAACATCCCAGACACTTGTATAAAATGTGGAACTGAGTAAGGTACATTGTATCACTGTATTTGGAAATGTGAACATATGCAAGAATTTTGAAGAATGATAATGAACAGAGTCTCCAATATTATAAACAAAGAAATCCCAGAGTGCCCAGAAATCTGTATTCTAAGTCTTATTCCAGAAACTGTCACACTTAGAATTCATGAAAGTAGGCTGGTGAACCTCTGTCTAATACATGCAAAATGGCTTACAGCAAGACACTGGAAAAGTGTTGATTGTTCATAGTTGAACTCATGAATTGCGAAACTTTCCTCCTGCGTAGCTATTGAAAGGCTCACATACACAATTAAATGGTAAAACTCACAGCCTCCACAAGATTTGGAATTTATTTCTCATGGGTGGTAAAGGGGTGGAGGAGGGCTTATGTTCAAGGGAGACCCACACAATGTCACCAATTCATGTCAAGAAAGGTAATATGTTAAAAAACTCAAATTAAGATATGTTTTTAAAGAAAAGAGATAAAAGTCAAATTAACAACACTTGAACTAATGCTGAAAGTATTCAAACTTAAAGAAAACCAAACGTTTAAATTGTTTTCATGAACATGAAATCTAGTCTCAGTTTTTTGAGTGTTTGATCCTAAAGTGAGAATATTGTAGAGGTTTATTTTTCTAAATAAGAAATATCCTAGTGCCTATTTTTAGAAAATGAAACCTAGTTGAAACATGTATGACAGGTTTAGTTTTTTCTGGCATCCATGAGAGGTGGCTCCACATCAACATGTAGATGACTCAGCCAGTTTTTACACAAAAATCTTTATAGTCTCTTCAGTTGAGACTGTGAAACCCTCGATACCGTTATCTTCAAAACACAGTCGACTGATGTCAACAATCAACCAAACTCCAACACAAACCTCCTGAAAGCAGAATAGCTACTCCAGCCCAGGCCTGAGTGATGAGGTAACAATACGATATCTGTGTGACATGTATGTAATTGTTTTATTTCAGTTTGAATAACAAACACAATCCACAGAGCCAAACAAATCATCCAACAAATCACTCCATGAATTACCTAATGTTAAAGATCTTATTCAAAATACCAAAACAGCATCAGATTGAGTTAATAGTCAATTTGTCACACCAAATACATACAAACTGCGTCTAAATAGTATAACTGAGGTCATTGAACATTTTACATTTTTGATGTTAATTGATTAATTTTAACAGTTTCATAAACCTCTGTTGCTATTTCTGTTGTTCATGTGGGACAAATGTGTTGCAGTCGTCCAGAGGTGAACATCTACTGTTCTGTCAATGTTGATGTTTAACATACAGTGGTCCCTCGTTTATCGCAGGGATTACGTTCCAAAAATAACCTGCAATAAGTGAAATCCATGAATGTAGAGTCAGCTTTACTATTATTATACAGTCAAACCTGGTTCACCGACCACCTCTGTATAACGACCCACTCGCTATGACGACCGCTATTCTCCGGTCCCTTGAATTTCC
>JAPTGZ010000001.1:39025993-39045755 GCA_029814645.1 Fowleria isostigma | reverse complement strand
CCCACGCAGACACGGGGAGAACATGCAAACTCCACACAGAAAGGTCCCACCAGTCATGGTGCTGGAATCGAACCCAGAACCTCCTTGCTGTGAGGTACAAGTGCTAACCACTGCACCACCGTGGACAGGGACAATACTTTCATAAAAGGCCATAAAATGTGTTTATGAATGATAATAGGACAGGCTACTGATATTGTAAGTTGGATATAAATCAATACCTAGGACATCAGGTGACAAGTTGAGCTCTTTACAACAAACATTTTGTCTGCTGGTATTAGCAAGCAGGTCCCGCACGAACACCATCCGTTTTGTCTCACTCTCGCCACCTCATGTCTTTCATTGGTTGGTGTTTTCTTCCATTTCATTTTGTGTCAGTGTACGCTCTAGTTCAAACTGGAAAGGCTGAACAGACAAATTCATTCCATTGTCAGTCTGTGGGCTTGTTGTCAGCCTGATTAGAACAACCAGGTAACGTCACTCACCAGAATGTAAACAACAATGGCAATAACAAGTAAATGGGTTTTCAATAAAAATATAAAAAAACGAAAATAGTAGGAATGTTTTTTCAACATAATAATAATGTCAAAGTATACATTTTAGGGCAAACATGTCTAATTAGTTGGGGGTCCTTTTAAGAAAAGTTATACATAGAGAAAAAAATACTTTGGGAACTGGCAAAAAATTATCACTGGGTCTTTATGGATTAAATGTAAGGAAAATGCAGATTAGATCTTCCACTCCCACAGAAACCACCACCTCTTTTGTCGGGAACAAAATTCGCTATTTACCCCCCTCCAGGGACTCAAAAAATCCCAGAAACTGAGCTGTTGTTAACAGCTTCTCTGTAAACAGCGGGTTAACCCTGCTGTCCTAGGCCTGAAAAACTTGGAAGCCCAATCCGGTTGTTCCCCCTGCACAAATTGGGAAACGCTGGCAGCGGCCTGAACTGCGTGCTAGCACTTTTGACCCTGGTATAGGCCTAATACACTTTGAAACCTGAGTGGTGGTCTTCAGCGGAGAGAAGACGACTCTAACTGTGAGGCAGCGATGTCACGTTAATTTGTCCTCCAGGATCTGCACTGACAACAGCTGTTTGATTCATTTAGTTTTTCTGCAGTTTTACAGCAAAAATTGTGTCTGTATGAAATGTCTCTAATATAAATCCACATATCCTACATAATTTTTTGTTCAAAGTTGGTGACCCAGTAAACATTTTGGGTTTTGGAAAAGCAGCTCTATGTGGTAAACACAGTGTAAAATATAACAACCTACATGGTAACAATGGTCTGCATGTCAGTGGTTTCCTATAAACAATGGGGTCCCTCTTAAACTGCGAACCCCTCCATTTGCCTCTGTGCATGGTAACTCATACTACTTAATTTTACCCATTTCAACGGTGTGTTTTTGATCAACTTTTCAATTAATCCCTTCTTCCAACCCAGGATGACAAAATGGATATAAACCTATATACACGTGTATGAACACTTTATCATATACACTTAAAAAATTAGATATCCAGCACTTTGGCAATTTGTTTTCAATTCATCTTATTAACCCTTTGTAGGGCATTCATAGACATACTATGAAATTCTAAATTTAAACCTTAGTGTGTTATTAGAGGACATGACAAGACTTTATTACTTCTATGAAAATTTTCCAAATTTTTAGTGTTATGTAGGAAATCAAGGTCAATGAAGTTACCATATGTGATGCTTTGCCTATGAGCGGCAAAAATGAATAAATATCCAAGACCTACATTAAAAAAATGAGAAAAAACATATGTAATGTGAAAGGAACATGTATTTTAGAAGATTAAAGCAACATTTTTGAGCATTAGACCAACATAAGTGCTGATCTAGACACCGTGTCAACATCCACATTAGCCCTTTGAACATCATTCCTTACATTAGTACCATTACTTCAAGGGACCTAACAAAGCAGATCACTGTTTATGCAGAGGTGGACCTTACAGACCCTGTAGACCACACTGGACTTAAGATTGTTTCCTCACTATCCTCACTGTAACTGTTGCTGTCAATGTCTTGTATGTGGAAATAAACAAAAATAGTCACATAGGGTTAAAGTATGTAAAATTTACCACATTTAGTCTGAGGCAGATCATCTCTAAAAACCTTATCAGTGTTTCAAATGTGTCTCCCATTTCTCAAAACACTTGAACTTTTACTGCTACTACAACCTTATGGCTATTTTTCTTGAACTATCTCAACTTCTCATTCATTACATTGTGTTTTCTACTCAGCATGGCCCTAAACTACCCGTGACAGATACCTGAAGGGAAAGTGATTTGATCTGTTCCATTGCCTCCGTTTAATCTTATCCATTCAATCTGCACTACCTCTGTTATGTCTTGCATAAACTTAGTTATCTACCACTATTCAATGAATAAAAATAATAGTTTGGTTACGTGTAAACAGAACGTTTGACTGATCACTGATCCAACACAAACACATTAATACTCACAAAGCCCTGAAGTGTTTTAAAATAACAGATGAATGACTCACTGCTTTGACTACAAGTTATTTGTTCCACGGAGTTCTGCTATAAGATGGTGTTACTTTGCCAAGAACAACAAAGGCGTGTACACCAGTTACCAAACTGTCGCAACATATCGGAATTTTTCAACAGAAAAATTTCATGCACAAACATGTTCGCTTGCAGTTTGCAGCTTGCAGTTTGCTTGCAGTTTATTTGACCTGGTTTTCATTTTCCACAATGTGAAAACAAGCTTTTTGACATATTCACCTATTCATCACATTCAGGAAAAACACATTAAAGAAAAAGATGCACCTGGAGCAATCTAATAATTAAATAACACTGGAGCAGGTGAGTGGGGAAACAGTCCAGTCCTATAACTAGCATTCATCTAGGTCTGATAGAACCATATGCATCAGGATCACTCTGGACACCCTTAGTCCAGATCAGTGTGGAGTTAAGTGGGGTACACGCATAAGGAATTTCTGAATCTTAAAAAATTTATTTATGTCACAGACCCCACCACAGATGTAGAATCTAGTCCTCCAAGCAGAAATTATATGTGATCAAATGTGATCTAGTAAAAATGCAAAAATGAAGAAGAAACATACAGTTGTGCACATAAGTTGACATATTGTAGCAGAATTTGTGATTTTTTTGGCCATTTTTGTTTGGTCTACGTCAGTCACGCCCCTGACTTAATTCCCCCCACCATTTTCACAATGTTGCTAGTGTTGTGTCTTAAATGTGTTTTTGTTTTACTGTGCTTAAATGCTGACATGTTTGTTTTTTTTCAATAGCACAGTGGACTTTACGTGCAATGTGTTGTTGGTCTTTTTTCATCTCCCTGACCCTCGTGTTTATCCTTTCTCTCTAATGTGGCCAGTAACTATCCTGTATTCCCTTGTGATTGTCATGTCTTACATGTTTCTTGGTGGTGTACTGTAAGAAATTTCATTGTTCTGTTGCTCTTCAACATGTGTTATGACAATAAAGCCTATTCTGATATTCTGATTCTTTTCAGAGAATATTAATGATAATACAAAACATTTTCTTTCACCCATGGTTAGTGGTTGGGTGAAGCCATTTATTATCAAACAAATGTTTATGCTCTTTTTAAATCAGACTGACAACAGAAACTATTCAAATGACCCTGATCCAAAGTTTACATATGCTACTTCTTAATACTCTGTATTGGCTCCGCCCCTTTAACATCAGTGACAGCTTCGAGTCTTTTGTGGTTATTGTGGCTGAGGCACTTTATTTTCTCAGATGGTAAAGCTGCCTATTTTTCCTAGCAAAACACCTTCAGTTTCTTTAAAATTCTGGTTTTCTTGCATGAACTGCATGTTTGAGATCTCCATAGAGTGGATCAATGATACTGAGGTCAGGAGACTGAGATGGACACTCCAGAACCTTCACTTAATTCTGTTGTACTAATAACAGGTGGACTTGGCCTTGTGTTTTAGGTCATTGTTGTTGGAACATCCAAGACTGTCCCATACTCATTCTGTCAAGGTATATAAATTTATGAGCACAACTGTAGTGACAACTGGAAAACACAACATGCAACATGGAAAATATGAAAGAAGGGAATGATGGTGTTCTTGGGACTATTTTTGACAGAAAATTCCCAAACTAATAAAAAGAATGCCATATTTCTTTTTAATTATGCCTGCTTCCTTGTTTCTCAGACAGCTCGCTTCTTGATTGGCTACATTCCATTCCACGTCACAATTCACGAAGTCGTAACTTGGAAGTTGCTGGTTTTCCCCAAACACAAAGATTTTCGGTCATATTGAACAAGTTTAATATTCATGATTGTCAGCCCCAACCCTTTTCAGAACCGATTATTGGGACAAATTCACTCTTACTACACCTCAGATCACAGGATAATCTTATAGGATAATCTTATAAAACATAAGATAATCTGGTGTTTGCCATCCATAGTCAGGAGGGGGGAAAATGGAGACACAAACAGCCTAATTGTCTTAATGTGGAGACTCCATTTTCGAGACACTGATCCCAGTCCAGACTTCATGCCTTTCGTGAACTGAGTCCTGAAGTGTTGTGGACCTTTGTAGACTGAGGAATCTGGGATGAACCAGGACTCAGTGGTAACCAAAAGGACTATCCAGACTAGCACTAAAAACAAGTCTAGAGGGTAAGGCCTGTCCAGACCTAGAGTCAAAGGTTATTAAAGCAAATGTGTGGAGCACTTGGCAACAAAATGGGACAAAGAAGACCCACTACTGTTGGACAACTGAAGAATAATGTACAGAAGAACAAGAGCAAATGAACCTGAAACTCTTCATCACATGGATTCCTCAGAATGACTGGAAAGCAAAGCAGAAGGAAACATAAATGTTCACTTTCACAACTTCTTGAATGCGAATAATGGATATTTACAAATAAAGATGTTCATATTGTATTTTCCACTGAACAATTCATTTGCAAGTTGAATTACACATATCATCACTAATATTGATCCCCTATTGGACCGCATTTGTTCAGGTTATACAGTTTGACTTGATCCATGACTATTCGGTCTGGAGTTGATGAATGACGTTTTACACCTGTCATTAAAAAATGCTCAGAATGAGGAATAATTAATGCAGAATGAGGACATGAGCTTCACCTTTCCAACCATCTGCACAGGCACCTGTTGAGTCAGATTGGGTCAGGGCGGGGCGGGGCGGGGTGTTGATTCTGATATATGATAATTCTATAAAAAATAAAAATAGTCAATCTGCCCTTTGTTAGCAATTCTGTTCATAATCTTTATGAACAGAAGTTCCAGAGGCACCCAGGGGGCAGAGGGAATCTGGTTGGGGAGCCTCAAGGTCACATCTCTGCTTTTTGTGGATATTGTGGTCTTGTTGGTGTCCTCAAACTGCAACCTCTTGCACTGGGATAGTTTGCAGCCAAGTGTGAAGCAGCCGGGAAGATTAGCACCTCCAAGTCTGAGACCATGGTTCTCAGTTGGAAAAGGATAGATTGCCACTTCTGGGTTTGATAAGAGTTGTTGCTCAAAGTGGAGAAGTTTAAATATCTCAGGGTCTTGCACAATGTCTGTATCTGTGATGTAAATGCTTAATTTCCTCAGGGATTCACAATGACGTCAAAGGACCTCCTGGACACTCTGGATGACCTGGGGGAGGAAGAGTATGAGCGTTTCCGATGGTGTCTGCTGCAGGTGCAGAATTCAAAGGGCATCATCAGGAAAGGTCAGCTTGAGAAGGCCAACAAATGTGAAACAGTGGATCTGCTGGTGCAGACATATGAACTTCCTGAAGCAGTGGAAGTGACCAAGCAGGTGTTGAAGGATATTCCCAGGAATGACCTGGTGCAGCGCCTGTCCACCACAAGTGTGCAAACAAAAGGTCAGTCAATCCTTTAACATTCATCCGGTCAAGATGAAGGGTTTGGGTCACATATGAGTCTATGTAGTCCATGTGATCAGAGTTTGTCAGTTGTCAGGGGCTTGAAAGGAAGGAATGTTTGAGAAATAAATAAAACCAGCAACATTTAGCCTACAGTAAAGTCACATCCATTTTTCTGAAGGTTGTGGAAGAGCAGAGATATATAGAATTCAGAAATATTTTTGACAATATTTATTTTGAAGCTTCAGTAAAAGATAAAAATCTAAAATCCTTAAGGCTTGCTGAACACATCAGCTGTAACTATAACCATCAGATCTTGGAAAAGCCCTTTTCTCCACCTTGATTTGTCTATTAGTGCTGTTTAGGAGTTGTACAAAATGTCTTTGATTTAATTTGTTTTAATCCTTATAATGGGAGGAAACAACATGATACAAAACCCAGAAACTAAAGATTGTTTTTTCTTTAATAAATTCATACTGTGTTGAGACTGAACTAGACTCAACTCTGTATTTGCAGTATTTAATTTGAGACAAATACAGCAATTTTCTATAACATTCTGACACTTTATGAGATGTGAAGATTGAGTTGAGCTGTCATGAGTTTATGATCTCTATAAAAAATAAACTCTATTTCTGAGTTATAGTACTGGATAATCTCACTTCTAATTGACTTTCACAAAAGTTATTTAATTCACATTTTTCCTTTAGGTTGAATCATTTTCAACACTCAGATGGGTGTTTGCATCTTTGGATGGTTCTTACTCAACCTACATCAAATACAACCATTTTAATCAGTCCGTATAATCACATGGATTCTGACAAAATGCCACCAAGTCCATAGAAAATATGATGGACAGCACAAATCCAGATGGACATCAAACCAGATTACAAGATGAACTATACAATGTTTTTTGCAATAACTCACTCCCTGTTTACATTACTAATGTTTAACAGAACCTTCCTCAGAGCCAAGCACAGATGTCAAACATTTAAAGATGAACTTGTTGAGTTACAGGCAGTAATGGGAGAGAAGCTCATCTGGCGCCAAGATCCACTAAAGCAGAACGTGACATAACAAATAAGAACTCATTCAGACATGTAACAGTCCTGTCTTTCTTAATGTCTCCCTCAGTGGGTGCTGCTGATGTTGGAGAGACAAAAAAGCTGAAATTTTCTGAACTTCTTCGGCCCAAGACTCTTACACCCTCCACTGGACCATCTCCTAAATCATCAGCGCCTTCTCCTGCATCTTCTCCTACTTCTGTTACATCATCTTCTCTTTCTTTGACTTCTCCTACAACAGGCTCTACTCTTGTTTCTTCTGTTGTCCTTCCTTCTCCTCAACTTTCCCCTGACTTCTCCAAGACTGAAGGTAAACTCACATACTCTTTGGTAGTTATGACATCTTAAATATGAGACATTTTTATTCTGTCAAGGCTAAAGAAGGAATGTAATAACATGACAGCAAGATTGAGATTTTACTCATAACAGATTGTTATATGGTCCCTTGTCTGATTCTTCATCTGTTACCTTTTTTTGCATTTATTCCCTGGGTGGATTCATCTTTTTCTATGAATCTGACAGAATTCAGAGTGGTTGTTGCCAATCATTACTGTCAATCATTACTTGGAGACAAAAGACACATAATGATAAACCCTACCTAAAAAGACATTTAAGAAACATTTATTGGATTTAACTCTCATATACTAAAACTGGACTTTACTTAAGAAGCTATTTGTCATTCTTATCACCTGTAATTTTGTCATGGTGCTGAATGTCAAATTAGTTACAGAGGACTATGTGTACTGTATACATGTTGTGTGCATCATATGTGTATAGTTAATTTATCATTATATAATCTATAAAAACCCGAACAAAAGAAATGTCTACTATTAGTTAGAGAATCTTGTAACACGTTATTTTTGAACACTCCTGTCCAGATCTCATGATTCCAGTACCAGAGCCGCAGTCCATCACATATTACCAAGAAAAGCTTCAATCAAACCTCCATGACAGGTTTATGTGTGTACAAGAAGGATGGACTGGGAAGAAAGATGAGCAATGTCTGCATGATGTTTTCACTGAGCTATTTGTTACAACTGGAGGCGACGTGCACATCAACTCACAGCATGAGGTCAGAGAGATGGAAAGAGCTGAAAACTTTGACGGAACAGAGAACTCAGTTAATCTCTCAGACATTTTCACCCCCCTTTTTGAGAAATATAAACCCATCCGAAATTTGGTGACTAGTGGAGTCGCAGGAATTGGCAAAACCTTCTTTGTGCACAAGTTTATCCTGGATTGGACAGATGGAAAAACCAATCAAGATATACATCTCCTGTTCCCTTTCAACTTTGGTCAGCTGAACTCACTGAAGGGACAAAAATTTAGTTTGGCAGAACTCATTCATGAATGCATTCCAGAAGCCAAAGACATCACAAAGGAGGCACTGAATTACATCTTCACAACTCTAGATGCATCAGGAAACACCAACTACGACAGAAGTAGGTTCAAACTTCTGTTCGTCTTAGATGGACTGGATGAGTGTCGCCTTAACCTGAGCCTCAAAGCCATGGATATTAGCAGTGTTGATCTAACTAAGCCAACTAAATCAGATGTCCTGCTGAGGAAACTCATCAACAGGAAACTGCTACGTTCAGCTCGCATCTGGGTAACCACACGACCTGCAGCATCAAATCAGATCCCGCAAGATTTAATTGACAGAATGACAGAGGTCAGAGGGTTCAATGACCAACAGAAGGAAGACTACTTCAAGAAGAAATTCATAGATGAGGAGCAGGCTAGGGCAATCTTCTCCCACATCAAATCTTCTCGAAGCATTCACATCATGTGCCACATTCCAGTCTTCTGCTGGATCATTGCTACCGTTCTGGAGGATGTGCTGAAGACCAGCAAGGATGGAGAGCTGCCCAAGACCCTAACTGAGATGTACACAGAGTTCCTGGTCTTTCAGATTGTTCACATGAAGGGAAAGTATGGCCCAGAAAGATGCATGCAGTACATACAGGCATTAGCCAAACTGGCCTTTGAACAGCTGCAAAACAACAACCTGATCTTCTATGAAAAAGATCTAAAAGGGATTGGCATTAATGTCAGTGAAGCCTCAGTGTACTCAGGAGTCTTCACCGAGGTCTTTAAAGAGGAGCGTGGAAGACAGAAGGATGAAGTCAGGATGTTCAGCTTCGTTCATGCGAGTGTACAGGAGTTTCTGGCTGCAGTTCACGTAAGGATGTCACTAGTTTTACGCAACAAAAATGTGATGTCCATGCGACACTTTAGATTCCAAAGCTTGAAACAGCTTTCCAAAAAAACATCCACAACAAAGATTCACAAGATCGCAATCGACAACACCTTGCAGAGTCCAAATGGACATCTAGATCTGTTCCTTCGTTTCCTCTTGGGTCTTTCACTGCAAAACAATAATGATAAACTACAGATGCTACTGCAGAAGAAAGGAAGTATCCGCCAAGATGGCTCAGAGACAAATGAGGAAACAATCAAGTACATTAAGAAGAAAATTGGTGAGAATTTGTCAACAGAGAGAAGCATCAATTTGTTCCACTGCCTGAATGAGCTGAATGATCGCTCTCTGGTGGAGGACATCCAACAGTACCTGAGTTCAGACAGCCTCAACACAGACCAGCTGACTCCTGCTCAGTGGTCAGCTCTGGTCTTCATTTTACTGACGTCAGAAGAAGATCTGGACGTGTTTGAGCTGAAGAAGTTCTCGGCCAATGAGGAGGCTTTTCTGAAGTTGCTGCCAGTGGTCAAAACCTCCAAAAAAGCTCTGTAGGTGCTCACAAAACTGCACACAATGGTTATGTCACATCACAGCAGAAAAACACAGGTTTTTGACCATTTTTAGATTAATTTAATGCCCAAGCCAGGCAGTTTTTTTTCTTGTAATTAGCAAACATCATTGCTTATTATTATATTACTGATTCTATCAAGGAAACATCAGGATCAAATTTTTCTTTAGCATGTATTTGTGTATGCAACAATTCACATAATGTTATTGTTATAAAAATCCTGTGTTTGTGAATATTGTGTCTTTATTCACTGTGAACTCTGGCTCTACAGGCTGGGATGCTGTGGTCTGGCACAGAGAAGCTGTAAAGCTTTGTCCTCAGCTCTCATTTGCCAGAGTTGTTCTCTGAGAGAACTTGACCTAAGTGGCAATGAGCTGCAGGATTCAGGAGTCAAAGAACTTTCCTCTGGGCTGGAGAGTCCACACTGTAAACTGGAGAACATCATGTAAGTATGAAGAATATCATCTTTGTTTTGTTTTTTTTTTAATCATGGGTGAAGATTGGGAAGGGATTATGAATGATAGTGTTATTAGACAGTTTTGAAAGGTTCTTTACTGTACTTTCTCCTGTTGTACAATTTAATTTAATTATAATATTATAGTTAAATTATCTGCTCAGGTCCAGAAAACTTAGAACCATTTTCAGTGACCACCTGAATCAGTTTTTTTAAATATATAAAACAATTTGATTTTAATGTTCAACTTTTGTGGCAGACAAAATAATGGTAAAAGATATGTAGAACATATAAAAGTGTCAGTTTATACAATAGGCAGGTCAGGGTAATGTTTCACATACAGAGAAACCATTTCCATTGCAGAAGAGTAAGATGTGTCCACTTTCCCATTGTGTCCCATTACAAACTGCTTACATCCAGTTGCCATTAACAAGTGCTCAGGTTCTGCCTCTACCATAATGTCTAGAACAGATGTGCATAAATTTTAAAATGTGGCCCACTTGACTGCAGTAGAGTAACTTGTAGCTGAGCTCACTACATTTTCCAAGTAGCTTGCCCAACACTGAGTGTTTGTTTGTCTCTATATGTCATCCCTGTGATGAACTGGTGAAATGTCCAGGGTGTACCCTGCCTTTGCCCTAGAGTAGCTGGGATAGGCTCCATGCAACCCCCGTGACCCTAGTTGAGGATAAAGTGGGTTCAGAAGATGAATGAATGAATGACATTTGCAACAGCTATCATGGATAACATCGTCAGATCATCTTCCCCTAAATAGATGCTCATAGAAAACAGAAGCTTTCTTACTCTCCAACGATATGTACTTGTAGGTTAATTGGTTAAGCTAAATTGTCCCTAGTTGTGAATGATTCTGATGTGATTGGATGTTTGTCTCTGTCATTATTGAAAATGAGAATCTGTTCTCAACAAACTTAGCTGATTAAATAAAGGTTAAATAAAATAATAAATAAATAGTCTAAATGTTGTTTTCACATTTTTTAAGGTTAAACTGCTGTAAGCTCTCCAACAGAAGCTGTAAAGTTTTGGCAGGAGTTATCAACTCCAGGTCTTCTGGTCTGAGAAGTCTTGATCTGGGTTTCAACAACCTGCAAGATTCAGGAGTAAAGTACCTGTCTTCTGCACTGAAGAGTCCAAAATGTACACTGGAAAGTCTCAGGTCAGAATTTGTCACTATGTAAAGTGAGAGCCAAGGAGTTTTCTTTTGCTTTTTTGATCCATAAATAAATTGCATGTTATAAAGTAATGTTTGCTTGTGTCCTGTGCATTGTTTTTTAGACTGAGTGGCTGCCATTTGTCAGACAGAAGTGGTGAACTTCTGTCCTCAGTCTTGAGCTCTGACACCACCAGGCTGGCAACGCTCGACTTAAGTAACAACCGTTTGCAAGATTCAGGATTGAAGTCACTGTTGGCTGGATTCCAGGATCCAAACTGCATCCTGAAAACTCTCAGGTGAGGGGTTTGAAAAGACACTCTTTTACTTGATGCTGTACTCTTTGGATTTTATTTAATAGGCGCAGTAGGATTTTATGAGATGTAAAACTTTCTTATATGTATCTTCTCCATGTGAGATTTGAAAAACTCTGCCACTGTTGTCTTGATTACTGTTATTTTTTTGCAGCTTATCAGATTGTCTCCTCACAAAAGAAGGCTTCATTGCTCTGGCTTTAGCTCTTAAGTCCAATCCTTCCAATATCAGAGCATTAGATCTGAGTTACAACCATCCAGAACAGTCTGGAATAAAGGAGTTGACTACAGCCTTGGAGAATCCACAATGCAGACTGGACATTCTCAGGTATGGACACGGGTTAACTGTGCAAGATTCCCAGCAATGACACAAGATTGTTTCAGATCAGACCGCTTAAGTTTGGCATATTGAGTTGAGCAACTTTTATAGAATATTTACACAGATTTGACAGCATAAAGGTTCTGAGTTTGATCTCTGGTTTTTCTCTATGTACACTATCTAAACATATATGTTTGTCAGTCAGTTTGCATTTGTGAAACTTGGCTTCATGTCTGTTGCCCTGTGTGTTGTGTAGTTATATGTGTGTTTATTGTTAGTTTCTGATGATCTTCACTCAACTCTGCTGAAGCAATCCAGTACTAATAGACTTGTCTATTTGAACAGTGGAGTTACTGTTTTTTTTTTTGATGGAATGGAAAAACAGGCCATCCGTTCCTTCTGTCCTGATGGGGAATGTCCCTGCCTTGGCCAAAAAGTTGGACAAATTCATGCTGCTTATTAAGAACCAGCTGTGCAATCTCAATCAAGGGAGAGCAGTCTGCTTATCTTCACAGAAATGTGGCTAGCCAGTAATGCTCCAGATACAAGCGTAGACGTGCTGGGCTTTACCACTGTGAGAGTGGTCTTATTCTATATGCTAACAAGAAATAGTGCAACCCTGAACATTTGACGGAAATCTGTGATGTCACAATCTGGTACTTCTACCTTCTAGCATCAGACCATATCGCATAGCACATTTGTCACATATGTCATCATTCATTGTGTTTACAATCTACCAAGGACAGATGCAGAGACTGCACATGAGTCTATCCAGAACATCATTACTGTGTTACAAACCTGGCATCCAGAGGCATATATTGTCATCTCTGTGGAGCCCTGGATTCTGCTCGGGCTGCTCTGCACTAATACCAGACTCAGAATTTATTTGTCATTTCAGTATTCCCAGAAATGGTCCACAAATACTAATAAAATACTCTAAATACTAAAAAGAGAAAAGCAATGCCCCCCCTTAAAAGAATTATCATAAATAGCTAATATATTACTTTATAAAATGTACAACAAATACAGTGCTAATAAAAGTACATTAAAAGGGCATTAAAAGTGCATTCCAGTTCATCTCCCAACATCAACCGAGTTCATTTGTCTGATGGCCTCTGGATAAAAACTGTTCCTCAGTCTGGTGGTCTGTGCTTGGATATGCCTCAGCCTCCTGCCTGATGGGAGGAGAGTACAGAGTCCATGTGCAGGGTGGGAGGAGTTGTCCATGATGCTGAGGGCTTTTTTCCTGCACCTGCTAATGTAAAGCATGTAATGTACAGCAGACTGAAGCCACAATATGTAGACTATGTAGACTTTGCCACCACAGACTGGAGTGTACTGATGGGCTCACATGGGAGGACATAGAGGGGGCAGTGGACTGTGTAACAGACTACTGGAACTTTTGTATTGACGCAAGTGTCCATGTTGGAGTGGTGCGGTGCTTCACCAATAGTAAAAAGTTACCATTGAGGTGAAGGTCATCCTTAACAGGAGCATTAACTATGAGATAAGAAAGGTTTAAAGGGATCTCTTCAGCATGTCTACAATCTGAGTGTCCATCTTAGAAGGATATCATCTCTATGGAAAACATCCTTCCTTGTCCTAGATTCTAAGAGAGGTGGCTTCAGTGATTTATACCATCTAGCCCTATCTATCCCAGGAGAAGCTGACTACCAATGGTTGAATGTCTTTAAGCAATTGGAACACCCTTCACCAAGCACTGAACATAACATAATCTGAATGATTAAGAATTACCACAGAACAAAAATCCTTGACAGCTTTTAAAATTTATTCTATTTACAACTTTTTTTCAGGCTGAGTGGCTGTTATCTGTCAGAGTCCTACTGTGAAGCTCTGACGACCATTCTCAGCTCCCAGTCATCAAGCATCAGGGAACTCGACTTGAGTTACAATGATCTGCAAGATTCAGGAGTGAAGCTGCTTTCAACTCAACTGGGGAGTCCTAACTGTAAACTAAAAATTCTCAGGTCAGAACGGCAAATGTTATGTATCACGTACTGAGTTTGATATTTTTGAAGAGGAAAATATCCCTTTTGGAAAAACTAGAGAAGAAACAACAATCAAATAACAGTTGGCCTAGTTTGTTACATGCAAACATTTATTTATTACTTACATACTTATTAGTTTACTGTATTCAGCTTCAGTTATATTATGTGTGCAGTACATCAGCATCATTACATCCAGGTTTTCATATTATTCATCTCTCTTTCAAGACTTTGTGGCACTAATTTGTTTCGGAAGAGCTGCAAGGCTTTGTCCTCCGTTCTCAGCTGCCATTCATCGAGTCTCACAGAGATTGACCTGAGCAACAATGACCTCGAGGACTCAGGAGTAAAGTTATTGTCTGAAGCCCTCCGGAGTCCACACTGTAAACTGGAAATTCTAAGGCTAGTCAACTCTTTTTCTTCTAACTAAACCTGTAATAAATCTGTTTCAGCTCTTTCTGTACATTCTTAAACACTTTCACATCTGATTATGGTTGTGCTTTACAAATGTATATATTTCATGTAAACCACTGTTGTCATTGATCCATAAACCAAATCCTGATCATTTTTCTGCAGACTGTCAGGCTGTCAGATCACAGGGGAAGGCTGTACTGCAGTGGTCTCAGCTCTGAAATCCCAATCCTTAAATCTGAGGGAGGTCGATCTCAGTTACAACCATCCCGGAGATTCTGAGGTGAAGCTGCTCTCAGCCATTGGTGCCCCCCTCAGGTTTGGACAAATACACTGACCATCTGCACCTCCAAACACTGTGAGCTCAAACTAATCCTGTCTTAGAGCCAATTTCTATCTCACTGTAGGAATTAGGAAATGTGTACCTGGTCAGATGAGTAGACTGTGATAAATCTTCAACCCAAAACTATTCAGTGTTTTTATCCAACATACAGTGCCTTGAGCCATGTCTGGGACCTGGAAACACCAAATAACTATGATGTTTATGTGATAGTGACGTCCTGTTGTTAGGCCTCCGATTGATCATGTGCACCCTGGCTACTTAGCCAAGGGAATATCCCTATGGCCGACTAGTTAGCATGCATGACTCTCACCTGGGAGTCTGGGGTTTGAAGCCTGCCCAGGCCCTCTTCATCCTTGCTACATTCAGAAGGCTTTTTTTATGGCAAATGGTATTAAACCACGACTGGTACAATATCACCAACATGAAGCCTGTTCTTGAAGTCTGAAACCCTCACTCAAACACACTGAGCTCATTTACATTCACACTATTACTTGGCTCCTTGTCTGATTTCTACCATTATCAGATTTTTACTGATCATGTAAACAGTTAAATGTGATGCGTTATCAGACAACAGCAGTATACTCCAATATCTTCGCCCGTATATTGTTTTTGTATATTATTGTAAATTGCCTATTAATCTGACTTATTTTGTTCTTTCACATCTGCATATGTAAAAACAATTAAACCATGGAAAACAGAAGTGATATAGTCAAATGTGAGATGAAGGCAATATAGGAGGTTTTATTCTACCATCACTATATTTGTACATAGTCCAAAAGAAATCCAGCAATGGAATGAAACATCTAAACCATGAATTATCTCATCAAATCTGACTGTTATACTTATATGATTACTAACCGGTATTACATATTTATGTTCATGTAAACAGGCTCAGTGGCAGTGATCTGTTGAGTCAGAAATGGTAAAGCCCTTTTCATAGCACAGATTTATGATGAAATACATTGAAACTTGCATCTACTTGCATTGCACTATTTTTGAACTTTTAGGCAGTGGATTCTTTTCAAAACTGTCACTTTTAATAAGCAGAGGCAACATAAATGATCTCACCAAATTGATGAGCCGCTGCTCTTTGTCTGTTAATGAAAACTCAGTGGACTGCTGAAACTGGCCACATGCCTTATAATCTAAAAATAACCACTGATGATTTGACAAGACGCAGGTGACAGTGGTACACACCAGTACCCACCGTTACACAGCAGTACCTTACAGTTACGTTGTAGTAAACCTGAGTGTGTTTATTTTCTGACTCTCCACATGCAGCACAACAATAACAGGTAAAAACTCCCATCAACACCAGGTACCTATGATCTCATCAGACCCCAACTGTAGTCATATTGTAGTCTTATTAGTATTCACACTCTAAAACAGTACAATAATGCCACCCCCCCACACCAGTACACACCAGTAGGCAGCTACAGTCAAACTGAGACCAGATAAATGATCTGTTATGGTCAGAAAGCTTTGGTCTGAGCTGGACTTCAAGTACTTATTCGGGTACTTATTCTATCCTTGTTTTTATGTATTTGATTCTGTTATTGTCTGATACTTCAATTTTTAATGGTGGTCTATATAATCATGCATGTCTTCTAGAATGGACCATGGTGGAAAGCAGCGGCTCAGCCGTGGGCTGAAAAAGTGTAAGTGTTAATTTTTGCCCGTTTTTTAATGCTTTTGTTCATAACCTTCCCTTGGGCCCTGTCAGATGTGTAATGTTTATTTCTTCTGTCAGACGCCTGTGAACTCATGCTGGACACCAACACAGTGAACAAACACCTCAAAGTGGTCGACAACAAAAAAGTGAAGGGGGCTGATGGAAAGCAGATGTATCCGGATCATCCAGACAGATTTGACCACTGGAAACAGATTCTGTGCAGTGATGGGATGACGGGTCGCTGTTACTGGGAGGTGGAGTGGGAAGGGGAGGTCGAGATAGCTGTGGCGTACAGTGTCTTGAAAAGGAAAGGGAACAGTGTCGACTGTAAACTGGGTGGGAATAATCACTCCTGGAGTCTGAGCTGCTCTGATGAGCATTACACATTCTGTCACAACAATGTAAAGACAGACAAAATGTCCTTCCTGTCCGTTTGTAACAAAGTGGCGGTGTATGTGGACTGTCTTGCTGGTGTTCTGTCCTTTTACAAAGCTGAGGTAGACCCTCTGGTCCATCTCTACACCTTCAGGACCACGTTCACTGCACCCCTCTACCCTGCATTTGGCCTCCAGCAGCAGTCCACACTGGTTCTGTGTTAACCCCAGACCCAGAGGGAATCCATAAACACCAAGGCCAAGGGTTAAGCTGGATTTATGGTCGCGTGTACTTCTGTGTCACGTAGATATATCGTATCTGTCAGCATTTTGAGAAAGTAGTTGTAGTTTCTCTCCAAACTGGAATTTAACAATAGTGTTGGTATGTCTGGTTTTTAAAGATGGAACTGCATTCTGCAGAGTTGTTTCCATGGTTTTGATATCTTCCGGCTGGCATTTCCTGGTTAAGAACAATAGCGGCTGACACAGAGCTTGTGCAAGTCAACAAACATATTGTTCTTTTAAAAGTATTACAGCGTAAGCAATGAAGAGACAACAGGAGATGTGATCGCTGAATGGAAATAGGTTAATTGATGGGGAATACTGAAATCTAATAAGTATTGATTGTCCTTATCAATTATAGGCAGAATTTAGTTACATTATGTAGGTTTATTAATGTGCATAACCTCACAGGTTCATCAGGAACAAAAAATAACACACAAAAACAAAAATGAATTACATACGGTGAAGCCCCACAACATTTGTTGCTGTATAGTCCTGGTGTCACATGATCATAAATTGACCAACCAGAAGGTGGCGTCTCTGTGTTGCTGTGCCACGTAGTAACTATTTGGAAGAGGTGCACGTCAAGGCTCTGTGGGCCAGCACATCACTGTCTGAACTGACGGCATAGGTATTGAAATATGACATCCACATGACCACAAATCCAGCTTTAAACCATAACTCTTTTGATGGAGGCTTTTGTTGGTTTGTTTTAACTTTGTGTGCCAAGACGAAGAGGGCCCGGGCAGGCTTTGAACCCCAGACTCCCGGGTGAGAGTCACACGCACTAACCAGTCAGCCAAAGAGATATCCCTGTGGCCAAGTAGCCACAGCGCATGATCAGTCGGAGGCATAGTGGCAGGCCCGTCACTGTCACATTTGGTATAACTTCCTCTATCATAAAGAGAATGAAATTGCAGGAACAACAAATCCATGTACACCTCTCTAAAGGCTCATTTATGGGTACTTTACGTCCATAAATAGGTACGTCTGTTTCAAGCATTGTCAGTCATCACTGCCTATTTTCTTCCATGTGTCTATTGCATTGGAATGTGTGTTTGGTGATCAATCCACCAGAGGCCATTGCTCTGCATATTGACCAAATACCAAATACTGTATTAGAGTAGAGTTTTTTAGAGAAAAGAAGTAGCCAATATTTACAAATGTGGCAATGACAGAGGAGGTTTTACTATTATTGATATGGAGAAGCGATAAATAGTCACCAACTCACAGGGTCACTTTTTGAAAATGTCTGCCATTTCTGGAAATTATTCTCTTCAGATCTCAACACTGTCCCCATAGTTCTCAGTGGTACTGCCCCTATTTTCCATTTGGGTTTGCATCCACAACCTCCCAGAGGATGGACAGAAGTATAAACTACAAATGCTCTTTCCATATACATATGAGTATTTAATATAGAGCATAACTGGGTCTTTAGTAGTCATCTTTATAAGGGTTGGGGTAACCAGGTATCAGAACATATGGGTCTCACTGCACACAAAAGGTTAGCATGGCTTTGGGTGCCTATAAAAATCTAATCTATTATTATTATTGTTATTATTATTATTATTATTATTACCGGAAGTTAAACTTTAATCATCAGCGTTTACTGGATGTTATTTAGTCTGCATCAATAATTATCTTAATAAAAGTACAATAATTTCTTTTGAATGTAAAGGCCCTGAGTTATAGTTGAAACCGGGTGGTTATTTGTGATTTTAAAAAAGGAACACTATTCTGCAAATTTACAGCAAATAATGATATCAATTTAAAATTCATAACAAGGTGAAAGTTATGTAAAACACTTGATAAAGTGTACACTGAGTATAATTATATGAAAATGGTGAAAAAGACATAATTCAACAAAACAAGATGAAAAAATTATGTAGATGCAACAAGTGGAACACAACATAGTCTGGTTTTAGCTGATTACATATACAACATGTACAAAATAAACTTTAAAGTCAAAAGAAACATTTATCAAGATGATGTTAATAAGCCCCATCTACTTTTTCCATTTGTATTCCACACATTTACCATATGTTTGTTCTTTAGAGTTCATGTGCTGTATATGCTGGATTTTTACTTCTCATTTTCATATTTGTAGAACATTAACTGAAGCAAAATAAAACCTGATATTTTGCTACTGTGAAGAAAAAAGTCTACATAACTGATGGTTTTTGTAAATTAACCATGGAGGTCATCAGTTCTGCAAAATTGGAGGCAGAGTTTGATAATGTATTGTTTTATTTTATAAATGGGCTTGTCACTCATTTAAATACAGGATTTTGCAGGAAACATCAGTCATGTATGTTAGACCAAAAAATTTCACTGAAAATAGACTTTGTGTGTATATGAATATATATTTGAATTGTCTGCTTGGGCTGCTTGAAATGGGTGTATATTTTTATTTCTGTGAGTAGGCTGGTATATTTTATAACCAAATAAAAACATGAAATAATTACAAGTTTGGTCTTGACTTAAACAATAACACAAATGAATAAAGAAATAATATCAATGAACTTAAGACGTCTCATATTATGCATGTACAGTTGAAGTGGTTTTATGTAGTTTTGATATTCCGAACTCTGACCAGTAGAGGTCAGTCTGGAACCAATACCAACAACCAAACAGCCCAATATGTAGGGACTAGTGATGGGCAAATGAAGCCTCATGAACCACTTAGTACTATAGAATCTATAGTACTTAGTGGT
>JAPTGZ010000001.1:39008816-39020913 GCA_029814645.1 Fowleria isostigma | reverse complement strand
CTGGAAAACGAATGAGAAAGCTGAGATGGAAAGAGATTCGTCGACACTGGCTTTGAATCCCAGCAGCTCCAAGGGAGGGAGGGAGGGAGGCAGTGTTCGAGAGGGTGGGGGTTTGACATGCACCGCCTGCAGATGGAAACCGACAACCCCAGACCCACATAGACCAGACCTGCGTAGACCAGCCTGGGATGGACTCTGGTCTAGATCCACCAACAGCACTTGGACATTACTCATCAGTTACTTTTTTCTTCCCTTGTTTCTTTTTCAGGATTATTGGAACTTTGATAACATGACAAACTTTTCTGTATTCTTACAACTTCCAGAACTGTGGAGGAGCTGACTCTCCTTAGGTTCTTCAGAAACACTGGGACAAGTCGATAGCTTTTGGAATGAACATCACAGACATGTTGAAGAACTCTGGTGTATCTCCATAGGTCCAGATGAAAACAGATGATCTACATCCATGGCACTTGAGTCCTAAATGGATGTGACGGTCCTTCAAAAAACATCTGAGGATGAGGATGGAGCTCATGTAAAATATCACCTCAACCTGGATTAAAACCATTTGTCATTGAACCCAGAAAATCAGATGCAGTGGGCACAAATAACCAGAGGTGTTTGTTACCTGAGGATGCCACGCCTCCCTGGAGCAGCTTCACCAGGTGACCTCACCTGTTTCAACCAGTATGTATGAATCCAGATCAGATCCACGGTCAGTTTTGTCACACAATTTTTACAAAATTCTACTGGCTTGAATTTGATTACTTTCCAGTCAATGTAAAAGACATTTTGAGCATTTTAATTATCTAAATATCATAATTCCTAATTAATTATTTAATTTTGTAGAGAATCTGTTCTAATTAGGCTTAAAGGGACTTAAATACTGAATAACAAAGAATGAATATTTATTTTTTATATTATTTCTGTTTACTTTTTTGACACAATAAGATGTTAAACTGAATGTAAACTATTCATCTACAGAGCTAAAAACTTTATATTAGCATAACTTTAATAATATACATTTATTTAAGACATTTTATTAGGTTACCTTTCCCTGTGGCTAATATTATGCTAGCTTTTCTTTAGCTGTTATTGTTGCTACATTACCTTACCTTTTATCATTGAAACTCTACATGAGAACTTTGTGCATCACCAGAATTATGTTGTGTTTTTCCTCTTTTGAATGCACATATCATTTTATGATGCTTTTATAATATAATTTTATAATGCCAAGTCAATGTACCTGTTATGTCCATTGTGACCAGTGGTTACATTAGCTTATGTTTTAATGCCACAGTAATTGATGTAACTATACTTACCTTTTAATTCCTATGTGGCTACATTAACTTACCTTTTACATGCACTGCACTTGACAAGTAAGCTTAGATTTTATATCCACCAGTACTTATCTAATTTAAGCTTTTTTTTCAATGCTAAACTGTTTGATCATGCAGTGCTAGCTTAGCTTTGTATCCATGGTGACTCGTCAGATGGCCTTATGTTCATCATGTTGTTGTAGCTTCTACCTTTGGCTCCTTCTTGTCTGATATTCAATGAAATCAGAATGAACTTTGGTCCATTTCTTCTAAGAACCTGTGAGTTTAGATAATGTTACTGAGTTGCTGAATTTTTCTGATCAGGGTCAAACATGTGCATCTGGAGAAGATCTGGACCAAAGCTGGACCACGAGGACTCATCATGTGACTGAAGATGATTTAGTTTGTTAAATCCTTGCTGTCTCTGATCTGGCAATGGTGCCTCCAACATCCACAACCACCAACAAACCCCACATCTGCCTCCTTTCCATCCTGATCATGACCAGTCTGGCGCTGATGGATGCCTACCTGGTGGGGCAGAATCCCAGTCCCAGGAGGCTCGGTGTCTGCGTCACTGTTTTGGCGGGAGATGCTTGCTTCCTCATCGTGCTCCGTTATGTGGGTGTCTGGGCGGGGTCAGAGGTGCACACGGCCCGCCGAGGCTACGCTATGATCCTCTGGTTCTTCTACATCTTCATCCTGGAGATTAAAGTCTACTTTGTGTATCAGAACTATAAATCTGAGAATGATGGTGAGGCAGCAGGTGTAAACAGGAGGGCGCTGACACTGCTGCTGTCAGTGTTTACGCCCATCGTGTTCCTGACACTGGCTGCCGTCGACCATCTGGAATATCTACGGCCCTACAAGAAGAGAGAGGAGATCCGCAGTCGGTTGTTCTGGGTGGTGGTGGACCTGCTGGATGTTCTGGATGTCCAGGCCAACCTGTGGGAGCTGCAGAGGGAGGGACGCCCCTTGTGGGTAGAGGGGCTGACCTTCTTCTACTGCTACATCCTGCTGCTGGTGCTGCCATGTGTTTCCCTGAGTGAGATCAGCCTTCAGGGCGTCAACATTGTCCCACATAAGATGATGCTGTACCCCCTGGTCAGCCTGGCCTCCATCAACATCACCACGCTGCTGATCCGGGGTGGGAACTTACTCATATTCCATGACCTGCGAGTGTCAGGGGTCATGATGGCCAAGAATGTCATCGCTATTGTTGTAAAGAGCTGCAGTTTCGTCCAGTATAGAAAACACCAGCCAGAGACTCCTCCCCCAGGGAAGGATGAGGGGCAAAAGGACGACACCCCGACTAGCGCTCCCACCATGCAGACGGTGCTGGTGCCCAGAGTGGTGATTGAAGACTTCACCTCCATACCAGAGGAGGAGGAGGAGGAGGAGGAAGAAGAAGAGGAGGAAGATGGGGTGGAGGAAGAGGAGAAGGCAGAGGAGGAGGGGGTGGACAGTCAGAAAAACCAACAATGATCCAAAGAAGTCCAGAACCAGAGCAACCCCTGTTCTGAACCTAGTCTAGACATGAGCTTGGCGAATAGATTACCATATTTTTCAGACTATAAGTCGTACTTTTTTTCATGGTTTGGTTGGTCCTGCGACTTATACTCAGGTGCAATTTATATATGTGTGGGTATATATATTTTATATATTTCACACTGACCGACATGACCAAGGAGTAAACATTATCTACCACCAGAGGGCACTCTAGGCTTGTGATAACTACCAGTATTTGCTACACCGGTTTGTTCTTCTTCAGTGGTTTCAGTTCTACTTCATTGATGTTGTAGCATTTTTTTCAGTACACTTCCACCGGAAGACTATTTTACTTTCGTAAAATCAACCCTCTCTCTACAAACCAGCATTTGTTTTCAATGAAGGCAAAAAATAATGATTGCACACTGGGGCACAGTGGAATGGGAAACTTTATCCGGACATTGAAGTTTCAGACATTTGTTTTGACTTTATGGAGGAGGTCAACCAAAGCTGCTATTTAACTGTGCAGCTAATGACATAGCAACACAATGCTAATATCTGCAGACACCCTCAGCTCATTGGTTAGTTGTGCGGCAAACGAACACCCTAAAACTCCTCCAGGTCCCCACTGGTGGGATCCGTTCCCCACTGATGGATCCTCCCTGGTCCCAGATGCATGGGACTGGTTGACACGCCAGATATTGGGGATTCAATTAGCTGCACAGCTAATCGATGGACTGTTGTTGTTCCAAGGGTCTTGTGTTATTGTATCTGTGTTATGAGTCCATGGCATTTTCATCTACCTATTTGGGGATGAATAAAGACATTAATCTAGCCATCTAATCCATACAGTTTAAGAGCTAACCAGCTAACAAACATCAACAGCCCCCACCTGTCACTGCTCTAGCCCTGTTAGCATTAGCTTGCTATCATTCCGGGGCTAACATTTACTGTACAAAACGTCTCATTAACACCAGATACAATGAGATTCAACTGATAAATTCTGTGTCTAGTTATAAAACCACAGTCCTGGGGCAGACAAAAGATCTAATAAACTGAACAAACACACACCAAACAGCCATGATTACTGTCATGTTATGCATGTATATGATATTACAATTTGTAATGATAGTGAGTATGCTGACGTCTCCGCTAGCCAACAAGCATCCAGGCATCATTGATAAAATAAGTTCATAAACGAGTAAACACTGTTACAACCAATAGCATCATCAAGAGCACTATAACACATTATTATAACATACTGTCCAAGATGAAATGTCTGTTCTTGGTCTCGGATTTTGGAAAATAAATTTCCCCCAAAAAATATGACTTATAGTCAAATGCGACTTATAGGTGTTTTCCTTCTTCATGATGACATTGTTTGACTGGTGCAACTTATACTGCGGAGTGACTTATAGTCCAAAAAATATGGTAATCTTTAGAATTCAACTGTTGAACTCCACTGTTGTTCCTCCAGATACTGACCATGGTAGAAGAAGAACCAGACGCTAAACCAGGGGTGTCAAACATATGGCCGATGTGTCAAAATTGGTCACCAAGGTCACCAATCCAGCCTACAGAATAAATGTGTGACTTGCAAAAATTATACCTCATTTTAGTTCAGGTTCTGTATACAAAACAGTATGATCTGAAGTACAGTTGCAGAAAAAATTAGACCATCAAAAGTAATCAAAAACAATGGTTATTCAATCAAGTACTAACTCCTGTGTGTATCATGTGACAAAAACAGACAGAAAAGAAAACATGTAATGCCTAAAAGCATTGTTTTTGTTAGTACAATGCCATAGATATTGATGTAAGAATTTATGTGATTTTGGTTATTATCAAGAAAACCATGGAAAATGGAAAGATGACTCTCACCCAGGAGTCTGGGGTTCGAAGCCCGTCCAAGCCCCTTTGTCCTTGCCACAAATAATAATTATTTATTAATTTTGTGTTTACCGTGTTTCATATTCAGTGGATGCACTCACTGATTTAAAATAAAAATAATGGATAAATCCTGTCAAATGTTTGAATAAATTACATCTCAGCTTGTTTTAAAGACACGAAGAGTAAAAAGTACAGATATTTCAGGTAAAATATATGAATAAAGGCCAAACAGATCCTCATCAGTCTAGCTCCCCAAATGTCTACTTTAGTTCTATCTGATCAACCATGGATGTTGTTTTATAATAAAAAAGCAACCAATGACAAACCACTGCTGACATTCTTCTTTCTGATTGGTTGATGTAAAGGAAGATGAAGTGATGAAACAGGCTCTGCTTTAAATTAATCAAGTTGATAATCGACTGGTGATCTACTGATCTGATTTTATCTGTGGTGGGCTGTCAGGACCAGCAAGGCCCAGAGGTTAGGCTAGACATTTTTATTGTCCGTCATGTTGATGGACAGAGTCATAAAAATACCATCATAACACAATATTATCTGTCATTTCAAATACATTTTTAATGATAATGAGACATATTTAGAAGTATTTATGTGCAAAAACATCTCAGTGATGCAACAGCTGTAGTTGCGGCTGGCTGATGAACATTATCAGTATTATTTGTTTGTCCTTCATCCTCCACCACATCAGTCTCTCTTTTTTTCACCGCGTTTATCAATGCCATCACATTTGCTTTGCTTTTTAAAATAATTGAGGAGACTCAGCCATCTTGACATTTTATGCTAACAAAGTAGCATATGTGACAATGAAATAATTAATATGTACGCTCACCATCAATTGGATGGGAGGGGTACTACAGGTGACCTAAGAGTGAGTCATTTGAAAGAAGTAACAGTGTTGTATTTAGTGTAGTGCTGTAAGGTTATACACAGGTGTTTTAGAGTTATATATAGGTATAACGCTGTTATAGACAGTTTTATGCCTTATCAATGAGGGAGACAGACCAGTGATCCTGGTCCAGGTTCTGTTCAAAGCGTTGTGTGAAAACTTTCTTTGGTAGATTATCCTGAATTTTTAAGTCAAAATGACAGACAGCCAACAGAATTTTTCTATCAATGACGGAATGTTTTCAGTTCATGCGACCTCTGGAGCGGCCTTGTCTGCTCACCATAACATCATCAGAAACATTGACCTATATTTTTAACCTAAATTCTAACATTTGTTCCATAAAATTGTATTTATTTATTCTCAATAAATGATTGTCTTCATTTCTTAGCATTCCGGTTGGCTGCAACGTATATGTGGATGTAAGATATTTTGTCCAATCAGATATCAGTCTTTATGTGTTGCAAGGGTTAATCTAATCTGCCCAGGGCCTTCAAATCAGTAGTGATGGCCCATATAACTTAAAATGTGTAGCATCTGGACTGTTTCTTTAACTGATCAGATTTTAATTTCACCTCACAGAACCCCCAGTGTCGTCAGCATTTATCTTTCCTCTCATTGGATGGTAAGAGCAAAACTTATTTGATATAGTTTTGGTGCTATCCTTTTTGCTTCCTGTCAATAAAGCTCATGAATTGAATTCATTTGAAATGTTAATACATTTTAGGCTGATTTTTTATGTCCACAATGGGTGACGGAGGAGAGGAAAATGATTTGGTCTTGGACCTACTTAAAATCAATTTTCAAGGCGACTTTTTCAGAAAAGCCAGACATCATGAGAACAAGTTGGCCAACCCTTGATGCTAGCTAGCTGGCATGATAGCTAGATGTGAGCAGACATTCTCTGCTCTCAACAGAATAGAAAATTATGCCAGGAATACGACTGGACAGAGGAGACTCAGCCTTGGCCTCCATGATTGTAGAAAAGGACGTATTGATGGGGGAGGCACGAATTGTCAGAAACACTGGCGTCTGCAAGTGTATGTCCATACGGTTTGCGCGTACCTCGTATGTACAGAGTGAACTTTAAGATAAGGAAAGAGAGAGAGAGAGAGAGAGATACGTCACAGTACTTATGGGGTACTCCCTCTCCCGCTCTTACGAAATATTTCCCCAGTTTTAAATCTTCCTCCCCCTTAAGATTTATTCACCCCCACCCAATTCCATGTGATTCATGTGTATCTCACAATTCTGGTCTTCAGGTGCGTCTGGTCAGGAAAGGGATAGGGTTAAATCTAAACTAATTTTCTGACCAAAGGGCCTTCAGACAGTAAGTTGAGTACCACTGATGGAACTGAAACACATAGATCACCTCTATGACCTCAGTGAGTCACTGAAGGTTTCCTCCACAAAGAAAGGAGGATGGATTTTGTACATAAATAATGAGCTTCTATGGTGAGTAGGCTGTGATGTTTTTTTATTACATCTTTTAAAAAATGTTTTTGTCATGTTATTAGGAAAATATTGATTCTGAACTGCTCCAGATGATGAACATGTACAGTTGTGATTTTACTGTAGAGGGCTGGAGTTGTCTTAACTGGATTTTTTACTTTAGCATTGACAGTATGGCAGTGGCAACAGATACCAAACCGTACAGAACTATGTCAAGACTAGGACTATGGTATGCTTCTGATTAGCTAATTAGTGTCACATGTAAAAAAAAAAAATGCATAAATTAAATATAAGTAGGAACAATTTTTACTTGTATGGGACAAATTCTATTCAGAGTATGCCTTTTCTAAAAATACGGAATTGTCCTAACCCTAACCCTGTTAGACTTCTTATAGTTGCAGATAGGTATTAATCACTTTCACTGTAGTCTAGTGTTTCCGTCCCAGCCTTCTCCCAGCCTTTGGGTATTTTCATACAGTTCTGTACCCGTGGTCACTTCATAACAGTATTCACCCTCAATAATCTAAATGCCTTGTTATTTTAAATGATTTGGATAGTAGGGGAGAGTGGGGTGATATGTGCCAGTGGGGAAGTAGTGTCACCCCTTATTTCTAGAAAACCATAAAAGAAAATATGTGACCACATATTTTTGAAGAGCCATTCAATTTACTCATTTTGCAAAGAAGAGCGACACATAGCATAAGAGGTAAGCATGTTTTAGCTCAAAAACTGTTTTTTGCCTTTCTATGATCAAGGTTTTTATTATTGTGTCTGAACAATTGAAGACATATTTGAAAACCTTTCACATGTGTTTTAGTACTCACATAGGCTACACAATGAGTCTATACAGATAGCATGATGGTAGCTCTAAACTGCTGGATCATGCTAGTTTTTAAAATGGTGGGGCTGGGACAATTTGTGCCAAAGGGCTTGGGTTAAGTTGTGATGATTGATTCCAGTGTTGAGTTTGTATTATTTTATTAAAGAGCAGTTTTATTCAGTTTTTAAGTGTCCTAAGTCACAATGGAATGTTCAAAAATTGTCCTAAGTAATTTTATTCTTACATATGTGTTATATGTATGTCAACAGGAATCTAGACACTAGAAAATATGACTTATGTCAATAGCTTCATAGAGTAAAAATATCTAAATAAACATTAAATTAGTATTTTTTTTACTGAATCTGTTTTGCTTTTATATATCAGTACAATTTATGGGATTAAAATGTTCTGTTTTACTTCAATAATCACTGGCACAATTTACCCCAACATATTCTCCCCAAAGGTACAACTTACCCCACACCAGGGGGATGTTGTGCCAAGAGACCATCTTTTTCCAAAAGCTGTATTTCCTAAACAGTTTATTTCAGATCCAAAGTTAGTGATCCCAGGGATGCACCACGTCATGAAATATATGTGCATACTTAAGTTGGAGGCATTACTGTCATGGCATCACTTTAAAGGAGCCATATTATGCAAAATTCACATTATTATAGTTTTCTAACAATAATATCCATCCCCAGCCCGTATAGAAACCCCCCCAAAATTAGAAAATTCTATCCTCTCCCTCTCTTGTTTGCTCCACCTTTAGAAAATGTCTGCTCAAAGGCGGATTGGAAATATGTCTGTTCATGACATTATGAACAGACACAACTCCTCCCCTCCAGGTTTGTGACCCTGCCTAAGATATATTTGTTCCACCCCCCAAAAATCTTCACTCAGTCACCATTTTTCCACCTCGCAAACGCTGGTTCAAAATGGTGAAGGTTCGAGTAAACATGGAAGTTGCTCTGTTTTTGGCTGCACCAACAAGCGCAGAAGTGTATTGTTACCTCCTTCTTTGTCTGCGAATGTCCAGGACCACAGACTTCCACAGCCATACAACGGACATTCACCGGACCCGTGTGTCTGAACATAACCATCTGCCTCATGTACAGTTAACTTTATGCGAATAATAACCGGCTGACCCCCTAGTATTAAGTCCGGAATATCCACAGTATTCAAACAGATTTTATCAAAATAGGTGTTATGTGAACATGTACCAGGTACATTAATGTACATCCATAAACTCAGTTCTAGTACAATAAAATTACACAGTTCTGTAAGTGGACAGTTTGGTTTAATGTTTACTGGTTGTTGAATTTCTCAATCCATCTGAATAGATTTTAGGTGAAGTTAACTATCATTACATATGATTAATTTTTATTTTAAAATGTTAGAACATGTACTCAACCCCCTCCCCCACCCAGCTGTACCTGGAAATTCTATCCATAAAAGTTATGAACAGTACCGGTGACAAAGGGCAGCCCTGGCGGAGTCCAACCCTCAACGGGAACATGTCCGACTTATTACCAGCTACACGGACCAGACTCATGCTCCTTTGGTACAGGGACTGAATAGCCACTACCAAGCAGCCATCCACCCCGTATCCTGGAGCACACCCCACAGGATGCCCCTGGGGACACGGTCGTAAGCCTTCTCTAGATCCACAAAACACATGTGGATTGGATTGGCAAACTCCCATGACCCCTCCAGCACCCAAGGGTAAAGAGCTGGTCCATGGTTCCATGTCCAGGATGAAAACCACACTGCTCCTCTTCGATCTGAGGTTCAACCATAAACTGGATCCTCCCCTCCAGTACCCTGGCGTAGACCTTTCCAAGGAGGCTGAGGAGTGTGATCCCCCTATAGTTGGAACACACCCTCTGGTTCCCCTTTTTAAAGATGGGGACCACCACCCCAGTTTGCCACTCCAGAGGCACTGCCCTCGATGTCCATGCAATGTTGTAAAGGCGTGTCAGCCAAGACAGCCCTACAACATTGAGTCCGAATGGCTTGTTTTCGCTCCACCATTGTAGAGACGACTGCTGCGAGCTGTGGCTGTAAGGTAGCCGGGGCCAGTCGTGGCAGTAATCCCCGAACCCGCTGGTGAGGTGAGGGGAGCTGTCAGACTGAAGAAGGAGGCTTACAGGTGTGGCTGACCGGTACTGGCGGGCCAAGCGGTGTGTGGCTGGGGCGGTTGCCAAGGCAAAAACTCAAGCGTGGGAGGAGTTTGGTGAGACCATGGAGGAAGACTACAACATTCCAACCCTCACCAATGGTCATGAACTCTGGGTCATGACTGAAAGAATGAAGTCGCGAGTACAAGCAGCTGAAATGAGTTTCTTCCGCTGGGTGGCTGGGCTCAGCCTTAGAGATAGGGTGAGGAGCCTGGACATCCGGGAGGGGCTCGGAGTAGAGCCACTGCTCCTCCACGTCGAAAGGAGCCAGCTGAGGTGGTTTGGGCATCTGGTGAGGATGCCCCCTGGACACCTCCCTAGGGAGGTTTCTCAGGCATGTCCGACTAGGAGGAGACCTCGGGGCCAACCCAGGACATGCTGGAGGGATTATTTCTCTCGGCTGGCCTGGGAATGCCTCGGGATTCCCCCAGAAGAGCTGGTGGAAGTGGCTGGGGAGAGGGCTGTCTGGGCTACTCTGCTGAGGCTGCTTACCCTGCGACCCAGACCCTGATCTGGACAAGCTGAGGATGAGTACGAACAGGTACGAGTTAGAACATGTATTTTCAACATCTGTCATTTAACTAAATCTGGTCCATCTTTCAGTGTAATGGGTGGTCCTTTATTCATTAGGATTGTTTTATAGATGTAGTCCAAGTTCAACCCTAAAGTCACACACCTTTACTCAAATGCCTGCATTTAATTCTGCTGCATATACTTAAAAATTACTTATGCTAACATTTTCGTGCCTTGTAAATGAACAGACAATTGGGTTAGAATGTATTTATTTTTATTATAAATTGAAACACAAAACACAAGGAGCCTTGAGATTAAACGTGTTAAATAAACGTGGATGGTTCAGTCTGGACCAGTCTGTCCAGAACACACAGCCGGTCTGGATCTGATCTGTCCATCTTGTTGCGCATCGTTCCAACACTCGCCGCATCGGAAAAAGAGGAGAATCCGTCCAATCAGGTCCCAGTTTAGCTAGAAATCACAATACAAATACGAATAAGTGTTCAGCCCCCGACGACAACACAAGTACATTTGTGGTTTAAGTTTAGCATCAGACTGTTTACCAGTTAGCATTAGCATTAGGCTAACTCCACTTGTGGCCACTGTTTCTTGGTCATGTGTGTTGATGCCTTGTGTTAATATAATGATATTAAACTTATCTTATGCTCTGGGTCCTTCTGGATGCTGTGTGTCTCTGAATGTCCTCCTTCATAAATACGCTCTTAACAGCTTGGACCATTGCCCACTGGTCTGTTGTTGTTCCATGGGTCATGGGAGTTGATACCTTGTGTTAATATTATGATATAAGACTTGAGATCTTGTGACTTTAACCACCGGAGTCTCCGGGTCCTTTTGGATGCTGTGTGTCTCTGAATGTCCTCCTGCTCAAATCTGCTCATAAGAGTCTGAACCCTCATCCGTCCGCTGCTCCTTTTTATGAACCATTTTCCGAATTATTAAAAGACAAAGCTTATGTAAATAAACAAAATAAAGTTCACTACTGAATTGTGGCTTAATGTTGGGTGAATGGAACGTGGAAATCGGCAGCGCACAAAGCACAAGCCACGCCCCTCTCTTCCAGAGAGCCACAGAGGGGTGCGGCTTGCACTGAAGGAGACGTGGACAAGAACTGCCCGCAGAAATCAGTGTGTTTGTTAGAGGGGCGAATAGAGACAGTTTTCAGGCTGGCTGAAGTCCAGGAAAAAAATGGGTTTTTAGACAACAAACTTCAAATTGACTGTCCTGGGACCTCTGAGAAACAATGTGAACCTGCTGAAAAGGAGTATAAAATGCCCCCTTTAAAGTCACTTTGAGTAAAAACTGGCACAATTCACTCCACTTTCCCCTGTTGATGGTTTCTATAATTGTGACATCATAGTGGTGGTGTGGCGTTTGGGTCAGTGGGACCCGCTTTTATTTTTTATTAATAGAAAAACAATGAGTAATTATTTTTGGGAGGGGTCATAGGAGTTTGCCAATCCAGTCCACATGTGTTTTGTGGATCTGGAGAAGGCTTATGACCGTGTCCCCAGGGGCATTCTGT
>JAPTGZ010000001.1:38997053-39008394 GCA_029814645.1 Fowleria isostigma | reverse complement strand
CAGAACACTTCATCAAGACCTAGAACACATCAGAACGTCTTCATCAAGACCTAGAACACATCAGAACGTCTTCATCAAGACCTAGAACACATCAGAATGTCTTCATCAACATGTAGAACACATCAGAACATCTTCATCAACATGTAGAATACATCAGAACATCTTCATCAACATGTAGAATACATCAAAATGTCTTCATAAGTACATTGAATATTTCAGAATGTCTTCACCAACACATAGAACACATCAGAACGTCTTCATCAATACATAGAACACATCAGAACGTCTTCATCAATACATAGAACACATCAGAACGTCTTTGTCAACATGTAGAATACATCAAAATGTCTTCATCTTTCCATAGAACACATCAAAATGTCTTCATTAGCACTTTGAATACTTCAGAATGTCTTCATAAACACATAGAACACATCAGAACATCTTCATCCACTGACAGAACACATCAGAACCTTTGGTGGATCTGTGGATGTTCTACCGTCTACGTCATTTCAGTTTTATGCTGATGGGTTTTTTTTTGTCTTATTGGTGGACTTTAACCTGTTCAATTTCTAAATGTGGTTCTCCTATTGTCAGGGCTCTAAGAGGACTCTAAGGTCCAACGAGTATGTTCTCCCTCCAGATGGACTGATGGAGACGGACCTGGAGCTCACATTCTCTCTGCAGGTCTGACGGTCGACCTTTTTACTGTATGTGAGTAGAACTGCCTCCTCCAGCCCCAATCAGCTGATTGCGATACCATGCAGATCACTGATTGGTTAGGAGGAGTTTCCAGAAGGTTCTGGGATTAGAAGACATTTAGAAATATTAAAGTTTTTGTCTCGAAATTTGGTCTAACTTTGAAACTTGAAAATATGATCAAACAGTGCGTCACTGGAACCAAAAGTGAGTTGAGTCAGGCTGATACCGACAGAGTTCCAGTTCAAAGACCTGGTTCTACAGATGATTGACTGAAGCTGTAGAATGTCAAACATCACAAATAAAGACTTTTCATCAAATAAAAAGAAATATCTGAGCTTTAGAGATCAGAGAATTCTCATTAAATACCTTCAACATCAGATGAAGTGAAAAATTAAAACTGTCCTGTTAGTGTCTTCATGGTCTTAAATCTGACACGTTCTAGTTTACAGTCGATAGAACATGAACCTGCTCTCTGTCCATCTGTTCGTCTGTCAGTATCCTCACTTTCTGAAACGTGATGCCAACCATCTGCACGTGATGCTGCAGAGGAGGAAGCGTTACAAGAACCGGACCATCCTGGGCTACAAGACGCTGGCGGTGGGGGTCATCAACATGGCTGAGGTAAGACGGTGGCATCATGGGTAACCGAGTCCACATGGGCATCAAGTTGTTTCATACAGTAGTTTTATTTTATTATATAATTATTATTTCTCCTCATCATCCCTTTGTTTTGGTTCTTTATGTTGAATCATCTGCTCCACACTCTGGTCAAGGAAAAGAAGAAGAAGAAGTAGAGTTTAAGACTAAAACTTGATAATTTCATTAGGAATGTTGAATCACACAGCTTTGTTGTAAAATCAGTCTGTAATCAAAGACACATTTGTCATTTTCTTCTTACATCTGCACATGCGTAAAAAGAAAAAATCTATATAAACAGAAGTTAACCTGTGACAATGTGAGGAAAAAGGCAAATAAACAATGAAATGTAATGAAGGATAGCAGCAACATGTGACCTATTTTGTAGTCTTATTGGCTCCCACACTAGGACAACTAACGCTGACACCGTTGCCATGGTCAACAAGACAAGACCAGATGTTTTGAAAATGACAGGAAGTGTATGTCTTATGTCATACATACAAAATACTCCAAAAGAAATCCAATAATGAACTATACACCAAAGTTTTTCCAGTTATTACATTTCTAAAGTACATGTAGACGTATTGCATCTGATTACAGCAATTACTGAATTACTCCCAGTTATCAGATTTTTATTGTCATGTAAATGGGCTCATTGACCTACAGCTCAAATCTGGAGCACATCACATCTACTAAACTGAAACTCAAGAGGAAATTTTCATCACTTAGTCTGTTTACCCAACCATATGAAATATTATCCAATAAATGTAATAATCAGATCCGATGTGTTTACACGTACTTCAAAAATATGATAACTGGCCAACCCTGGTTTAGATGTTTCAGTCCATTATTGGATTTCTTTTGGAGTTTGTACGTATGAAGTAACAGTAGAATCAAACTTCCTGTTACTGTCTGCAACATCACTTCTGTTTTCTGTTATTTCATTGTTTTTCCCACATGCAGATGTAAAAGAATGAAATAAATCAGATTAACAGATATACATGAATGGAAATATTGGTGAGAAATCCAGGTGTAATAATCTGATTTATCATAATCAGATTACTGCTTTTATCTGATGAAATAGATCAGATTATACTTTTTATATGACGAGTAATAATCTGAAAACTCAGATATTGAATAATGATCAGAGTATTAGTGTGAATGTAAACAGACTCATTATTGGTGACCTCTGACCTTGTTGTGCATCTTCTCTCCAGCTAAATCTCCAGTTACAGATGAAAACTGATAAAACCATGACATTAAACTAATGATGTTTGTAACTCACCTGTTAATGGGTGGCCACAGTGGCTCACAGCGCCCCCAGCTGGAGCAAGAAACCACCTGCTGTTTTATCCTCTGCATGGAATCATGTGTTTTACTCAGGGTGAAATCGGACACCCTGAAAAGCTTATATAAAAAAACATGATATCCTCTGAACTCTACAGCTCCTTCTGGTCACATGAAGATACAATCGATACTTTTATTAAAAAAAAAAAAATCTGCTAGTTTTTATTTTTTATTTATTTTTCCAGACTGTGAACAGACTCGTTCATTTTCTTAATTCTCACCACTGTGTTTTTTGCAATCAGAGGCTGAATTCGTTTTCTTCTGCTCATATTTAACCTGATCTGATGAGCTGCAGCGTCACACTCATGCGTCTGTTCATGTGTTGTCATGTTCATGTATTCACGCGTTTGCATGGCGTGTTCTCTGTATCTCAGGTAATGCAGCATCCGACAGACAGAGCTCACATCCTCGGTCTCCATAGCAACCCCAAGGACGCATCTGTGCGCGCGGCGGAGCTGAGTGTTCACTCTCTCTCTAGCCAGCCAATCGAACAGGAGGACACCAGCGGTCACCACGGCAACAAGACCAAGGCCTCGGGTAAGAGCGTGGCGATGCTGACCTTGTGTTTGAGCTGAACAACACGTTTAATGTGAGGAGGCGAGATGGAAGTCGACTTCAGAGCCAGAACGCAGACTGAGCCAAACTGAAAAAACACTGAGAAATAAAAGTAGCAAAACTAGATTGACAAAGGCGCCCTGGACTAAACACAGGCTTTGGTGTTTCCTCCAGTGTTTATAAGAATAAAATCAGATTAAAGTCCCATTGTTCATTTCTTCATCTGATCATTTTTACAAAAACTAAAATGACTTATGGACTCGTAAGACCAACTCAAACTAAATGAAATAAAAATAAAATCTTAGTAACATTAACAAACTGAACAGATTAGTCATATTTATTGGATTCCATCAGTTTATTTTTTAATTTGTGAATCTCTTTAAAACCTTTTAACAGTCGTGTTTTCCCTTTGTGTCTCTGTGTTCGTCTGTCTGTCTCTGTTCATTTGCTGGTCGGTCGGTTCATCTCAGATCGTTCTCCTGACATGGAGAACTACTGGGAGGATGACGATGACAGTTTTTCATCTGGGCAGGAAGGAAGTGACGACGCCGTTCAGACTCAGGTCATTAAACCCACAGCGTTAATAATTCAATGACAATACAACCTCATTACTGAATAATGACAATGAAGAACATCAATATGTGACATTTAATATAGGAGTCAGGCATAAACTGGAGCTACATGATTCATCTCATGTAAAGTAAAAGTAAATCACATGTATTTGTATAGCACTTATCACAGAGAAAACTTTACAAAGTGCTTTACAGATTAAAAAACTAAGACAGCAACACACAAAAAATACAAAGTGCAGAAATATGAAATGCTAAAATGGCCAATAAAATGAATGTAAATATAAAGAACCTAGGCTTATTAAAATAATTGAATTGTTTCCTGTTGAACATGACCTGAATTCAGTTTCATCAGTAAACCTCAGTAACCGACAACAGTAGAGTTACCGGTATATCCTTCAAAATACTGTCATTTATCAGAAATATGAGCATCAGGAAGTATTTTCCCACACGTATGGTGCAGATTGGGTAGTGACGTTAGCATATGTAGCATTCAGCTCCTATGCTGCTTAAATGTGTAAACATCAAAACACTGTAAATGTTCTTATGGTATATCAGTGTTGTAACATGTTATAGGTACTCATATTTGGGTGATTTAACATTTAGCATTACCTCTTCACTTTACTCATTTTAAATGGGATTACCATATGAAGCTGTGTAAGCAGATTTATTTTATTGTTTAGCACATAATGGTTTAATACTGTTAAAGTTGATTTAAAATATAAAATAAAAAAAATTTAAAAAGAAAAAGAAAGAACTACCAAAATACAAAATACATATAAAGACAAAAGGTTAATAACAACATGCAAATAATATCAAACGACATATAAATGGGAGAGGTAGGAGCCAAAAAGGCTAACACTACACCCGTATGAACTAAAGAATGAACTAAAAAAAAAATAACAATAGCAGATGTTTCATGAAATCCTGCTATGAGTTGAAATTTTGAAATGTAAATTAGTTTTTAGGGCAAAAGTAGCTAAGACATTTTATTTTAAAGTTTATTGCTAATGTGGATAAAACCAGTGAACTCTGACTGTCATCACAGTAATGCCAGGTTAACTTAAAGTCTTTTTTTTTTGTTTCAGGACATGTTTGATGACGATGATGATGATGAAATTCAAGCAAAAACCAAGAAGTCTGAGCGGAAACTGATCCAAACGACTCAGGTGACGAGCAATCACATCCTCAGGAACATAATAATATAGTAATATGTCATATCATCATCTATTTATTACTCTGGGTTTTCATCTGTTTTTTTCTCAGCAGCCGAATTTCAAACAGAAATTTGTGGCTCTCTTAAAGAGGTTCAAAGTCTCTGATGAGGTTTGTTTGGACCACAGGAAACCGTTATCTTAGCTCTGATCATTGAAATAAACCAACTGACCAACCAACGTCCTGCAGGTTCTGGACTCGGATCCAGTGGGTCGGGGTCAGGAGGCGGAGGAGGACCTGGACCTCCTGTATGACAGTTTGGAGGTGTACAACCCCAGCGATAGTGGACCTGAGCTGGACGACAACGACAGCATTATCAGCACGCCCAAACCCAAACTCCGGTCAGAACCACAGGATGATGGAGGTTCAGCTACCACAGAATCTGTGCTGATATGATGACCCATTGCTGATACTGATGTTCCCCAATTTTTTTTTAGTTTTTGTTGTCATTTATCCCCATTAACACATACATCTTTTTTAATTATAAAACAGTTCATATTTTAAGTCTTTAATTCTTTCATCACAGATTAAAACAAACACATTATTGAAAAAGCCTTTGACAAAATAGATTAACATGTGACAATTGAAATCAATGAACAGATGATGTGATACCAGTCATTCATTCATTCATTCATTCATTCATTCATTCATGCATTTATTTATTCATTCGTCTGTAGGCTCATGGGTTTGGGTTCTGATTTCAGGCCATTCTTTGAGGGTATTTCACAGTCCGGTTCTCAGACTGAGCTCTGCAGCATTCACAGCCAGAAGACTCAACCCCACTCCAAACCCACAGTGGTGAGTTTGACTCCGCCCACCAGGAAATACAACCCAACCATGTTCTAAAAACCAAAATGTTCCTAGATGTTCATTAAAGCAGCCATTAGCTGAGATGGCTAAGCAGTTGGCTGGAGAGTCGGCTACGGACCAAAGGGTCACCAGTTCAATTCCCCAGACTGGCAAAGAAATGTTGGCTGCTGTGCCCTTGAGCAAGGCACTTAACCCCCCCATTTGCTCCCCGGGCACCTGACACGGCAGCACACTGCTACTTGGCATGCAGTATGTGTGTGTGTATTAGAACATCTAGGATGGGTCAAGTGCAGAGGAAAAAATTTAGTGTAACACTTACAATAAAGATTCTTCTTTCTTCTCTTCTTAAAGGCTCTGTTGTGCAGAAGCATTTTATTCAGGGCCTGTGTGTTTCAGGTGTAGGGCTGGTCCTCTGCCACCCCCTACTGGCACCACTGTCTAACTGCTGTGTGTTGCTTGTTACCAGGCACCGGAGCTACCGTCCCCTGGGGCCCTGGGCCCCCGACCCCCAGATGAGTCCAGAGGAGAGGAGTCCGGTCCTGGGGTGGGTCTGGTTCAGAGTCACACAACTGTCTGCTCTCCCGCTGCTTTGTGTCTCATTGTCCTGTGTCCTGTCCATAGGTTGTGGAGGAGGACGTTTCCATGGCAATAGATGCTGGACCTGCTGCCAAACTTCATAAAACCGAGTCTCTGACACACATGTCACCGAGGTACAGAGTTGAGTTTAACTGAGTTTTTTTTTTTTAGTTCTACTATTAGTTTGAGTTTTATTTAGATAATTTTTTTCAGGTATGATTTTGGTCAAATGACGTATGATGTCAGATGTGGTGTTTATTCAAGGTCACACATTGTGCAAAGATGTTTTGTTAAAGTCTCACTAATATGCTTGTAATTTTATAATATAAGAAAACAGATGTACCTGCTGAGGTGAATGTCTGAGTAGTAAATCCTGAAATGTTTCAAGATCAGAGTTCTGATGTGTTTAAGTGTGTCATTTCCAGTATGGTGTTGTGTCTCCACAGTCGGACCACAGTTCCATCTTCTCGCCATCCGTGGAGCATCTCCATGAAGGACAGACAGAACTCAAAAAGCACTGACCGGATGAGCAGCGTGGACAGCGAGACGTCATGTGACTACCGGATGCCGCCGCAGGTGATACTTGCCAAATGAACCTGTGGTACAAGGAGTGAGCACGTTTAGGTTAACTTTAAAAACCTACAAGTGTTGACCTTTGACCTTCAGATGTTGCTTCCATTGGATGTTGTGCATTTGTTTGTCTACAGGTTGCCAGGAAGTCGGTCCTGGATCAGCTGAACCACATCCTGTTCTCAGATGATCAGATCCCAGAGTCTGTGATCCTCATCAACACCACAGACTGGCAGGGACAGGTGTGGTCCTCTGTCGGTGTGTCTGTCAGTTTATCTGTCTGCCTGTCCGTATGTCTATCCAAATGTCTCTTAAGTTATTGAACTGAAAAGAGCAAAACACCTTTACAAAAGAAAAGCAATGTAACAAACGTAAACCGTGATTTACATTAGTTTAGTTTCAATTAATCCAAAACTGTGATGAATAGATGCTTTAATTCATTCAGTTTAATATTTAATGTCGAGTCCATCGCCTTCAGGATGAACCACTGAATCACAACCGTTCAACCTCATCTCTTCTACAGTCATGGCCAAAAGTTTTGAGAATGACAAGTTTTGTTTTCACAAAATTTTTAAAAATGTTTCTTATTTCCAAACATTTCTAAGGTACATTGACAAATAATTAAAGGACTGATATATGTTTCAATAAGTTATTGACAAATAAATCACATTTGAGCAAAGAATCCTTTTGTGTCATTCACAAACCTTTTGGCCATGACTGTCGATGCTAATGAAAGTGTTGAATCAAATACAATCCCAATCCCCCCAAAAAATTGATAAATGGGAGTAAAAACAAAAGTGTTGCGTTGATTTGTTCAGTGTACCGTCATGGCCAAAAGTCTTCGGAACACAAGTTTTTTTTTTTCACAAAATTTGCTGCCTAATATTTTTTTTAATTGACATATTTTTCTAAGGTACATTGATGAATAATTAAAACAATAATGTTTGTTTTTCCGTTTCGGCTGCTCCCTTTCGAGGTCACCACAGCGAATCACCAGTGATTCGCATGATGATTTGGCACATGTTTTTATGTCAGGATGCCATTCCTGACAACCGGGCTTGGGACCGGCCAGGAATTGATAGGTTTCAATTACTTTTATTGACAAAAAAATCACATTCAAGCAAATAATCCTTGTGTGTCATTCCCAAACTTTTGGCCATGACTGTACATTCCATTTGTTACTGACACCTCTTCACCTGCCTGTGTGTTGCATCTAAACTCCGCCCCCTTCAGTACCTGTCAGAGCTTCTGTTCGACCAGCCAATCGTGTGCACCATCTCAGCGGCCGATGTCCACGCCGCCTTCAGCGCCATCATCAGCCGCATCCAGAGATTGTAAGAGTCGTTTTATTGACCCCACCCCTTTACCTGACTCCCACTTCTGATCAACTCGCATTACAGTACGACCATGTGTTTCCAGCTGTAACTGCAACTCTCAGACTCCGCCCACGGTGAAAGTGGCGGTGGGCGGAGACCAGAGCTACCTGAACACTGTTCTCGGCTGCTTTGTGGAACAGCTGGCCAGCAAGACGCTTGAATGGCTGAGCTATGTGCGCTTCCTGATCCTCCCTGTCGGTACGTTCAGGCTCTCTATGAACATCACAACACACTGCAAATTTTCCCATGATGCTCCATGTGTCTATCACCTGACCAGGGTCCCACCCACTGGCGAAGTACCTGGCGACACTGGATGGTAAATTCAACAGTCTATTCATGGACAGTGGCTGGAGGGAGCTGTTCGGACGCCTGGAGCCCCCCCCTTTGGGTAAAACACACCGACAGACCAACCAATCACGAAACAACACCTGTGTGAAGTCACCATGAGAAAACACGCCTACATTTAAAGACTTTAAATGTCAAGTTTTAAACACTGACCTGCATAAGGGGATTTTTCACAACAAACTTATATAGATTTAAGATAAAATAACATCACATACTGTACATATGACAGATATTTTTTTATTTCTGAGAGAAAAAGAAAATTTTACTCATTTGTGGCTTTTTTGTATAACTTTATATAAATTATATTTATCAAATTTACTATTCATAGTTATTATTTTAGTTCAACCCATGTTTTCCAGTCCAATACCACCCATTAGTGCAAAATCTGTTAATACATGAAAAAGGATGAGTTTCACCAACAATTCATTTAATGAAACAAGTAGATCCAAGTGATAAAATAAGCAGAAAATAATGTGAAACATCCTGTGTGTCTTCACTGTGTTGACCACTGTGGTCCCGTTTGATCTAGATACGGTGGGTGTGGCAAGCCGTGTGTCGCAGTATGTGGGCGGAGCTTGTGTGTCTCACATGTGTCCGATCTCAGAGGCCATGTTGACCTGCAAACACAGAAGGTGCCTCATGTTTTCTTCAGCAGATTCCCCAGTAGAACTCCAACCTCAACTAACATGTGACTGTTTGTCCTCAGCCTTGACGATGACTCCTACCAGAAGTTTGTTCCGTTCATCGGGGTGAGAACGTCTGTTTTAACCTTTACGACAGTGATTTGGATAGATTACTATGTTACACACATTCCAGTCTCATGATGAGTGTGTAGTAACACTTTTCATCAGATGTTTTTTACTTATAAAGTTACATTATATGGAAACTGAGAATTCCAACAATGAAGTTTTAATCCCATTAGCTCAAGGTAAAGCTCACGTTCTGCTTATAATTAGTTCATTCATCTTCAGGGACCTTTTGTTCTGTATATATGTTTTGTCTTATGATCTTGAGTTGGAGGTGTTGATATATAATTGAGATACTTCCATGAGATGTATCTTGCATACATCTTTATAAAGAGTTAAAAAAAAAAGGTTTTTTATGTTCATCATGTTCATGTCTTTAAAAATTCCAATAATTATTTAATTATGGAAATAATCACTTATTAATAAACAATTAATAAATAACTAGATCTACTAAAATATCAGCTAAATAAATGTCCAAATTTAATAACAACCTCTAATTAGCTAAACAGTGACCCTAGTGAGGATAAAGCGGGTTCAGAAAATGAATGAATGAATGAATAATAAAATTAGCTTATTTAATTTTTTTTTGTTATGTTCTTTTATTAAGATGAAAAAATTATCACAGATATTTGTTTTATGGCAATATATCAAATTTATCGGTAAAATAACAAATTCTATCTATGTCCGTGAAATCACTTTCAACTAAGTTACCCATTCCAAAAACACCTCTGAAGGATGTGTGTTAATTGCAAATCATATGACCTGCTCCACATGATGTCATTTTATCCTGAAAAAAACACTGGACAAACTCCAATGTATGTTAATTTAATATAAAGTATTGTGAGTAGTGAGTCAAGTGTGTATTTATCATTATTATTATTATTATTATTATTATTATATATTTATCATTATTATTTATTACCACTCTTTCAATTTTGCTCAATTGTATATGTGATATTTACAAGAATCTTTCTTTATAAATGCCATGTGATGTTATGGTTATGTTGATTTTAGGACTGGGAACAGCAAAAATGTCAACTATACCTGTCAACTGTTACCCTGGAAAGGGAACTCAAAAAGTCCCTCGACTATATATTGACCCAGATGTTTTTTTTTGTTTTTTTTTCTAGTTTTCTTGCTTTAGTTGTCAATGAATCAATCAGAATCAGTCTGTGGTTTTAATCCAGATTCAGTTTTTACTCATTGTTCATCTGATGTTGTTTGTTCTGTTTGTTCTCAGCTGGTGAAGGTGGGCGTGGTGGAGCAGAACTTCCGGTCCACCTCAGGTAGATCAGACTCAGCTGTCGAGGCAACGCCATTTGTTTAGCTGGAGTTTCTGACACTTGTGTTTCTTTCCAGTGGACTCTGATGACGTCATGCTTGGATCTCCACCCTCCCAGTCTGGAGCACCAATCAGCATCAGCTCCACCCCTCCCCCCTCCCCCTCCACCAGGTATCTGTCTGTCTGTCAACTTTGGCCCCTCCTCCTCCACACATCACATTAGACCTGTCACAGACAAGTCATCATCATCTACTATCGCACGTCATTTTGCTTTTTGTTTTGATGATTGTGTGACAACATGTACATTAACAGGTTTTGAGGGGCTGGAGTTAGAGGGTGGAGTCAGGAGAGCATGGACAGACTGGGCTGAGGGGGAGCAGGTGGAAGAAGGTTAACCTGGAGATGAGGGGAGAGGTTTGGGCGTGGCCATGATAGCATTTCCTTCATTAAACTTCCTTTAAAGGTGTCCTGCCATATGTATTGTTATGGATTGTGGGCAGCTGTGGCGCAGGTGGTAGAGCGGGTCGTCCAATGATCGAAGGGTCGGCAGTTCGAATCCCGCCTCCAACTGTCCATATGTCCAAGTGTCCTTGGGCAAGACACTGAACCCTAAAT
>JAPTGZ010000001.1:38960083-38975789 GCA_029814645.1 Fowleria isostigma | reverse complement strand
GAGGAAACCGGAGTACCCGGAGAAAACCCACGCAGACACGGGGAGAACATGCAAACTCCACACAGAAAGGTCCCCCCATGGATAGTGCTGGGATTGAACCCAGGACCTACTTGCTGTGAGACACAAGTGCTAACCACTGCACCACCCTAGTAATAATATTGATACATAAATTTAATTAAAATCAAAAATTATACCATTTATGTTTAATTTTTGTTGAACATTTTTTCTTATTTATTATTCATGTATTCTGTCCAGAAGTATTTCAACAAAAATTATACAAGTGTTAAAAATGATCCTGAAAGAGTCTATGTTGTATTTATTTATTTTATATTAAGCTATTCTATGTATTACCATTGTTTAGTTTCACTGTATTTAATTTTATTCAATTTCTAAATTACATCTTGCTAAATTCCCTTCATTGATAAAAAGTGATAAAGTTGAACGTGGCACTGCTGTTTTTTGTCTTATTCTCATTGGTCAGTCAGGAGTAACATCAAATTCTTGAACGCCTGATTGGCTGGGGGGCGGGGCCATAATATTCAAGATATTGCAAGAAGACTTTGTTTAGCATTGTTGGAATAAGTTCCTTGAATAAAACGTCTGAAGAACGAAAATACGTGCGTTTAAGCTCTTGAATAAGAGTTATTGTGGAGTTGTATTTACCCTTTAAGGCTTTGTTTTAGGCCGTCAAACATCACTCTGTGGTTCTAGCTAACCGCCAAGCTAAATAAACCATAAGCTACCGGAAGTGGACCCAGACCATCAGGGTTCCGGTTTCGCAAGTCTCTCAACAGCCCAAAGAGGCACCAGGGGAACCCAGGTAAAGCCCACTGGTATCGGGTACGTGACAACACAAATGTAACTGTATTTTACTTGTACTTGTGTTAAAGTGAATTAGTATTTGTTTCTTATGGATTTATATTAAGTTTACCTTGAAAATCTAGTTCAGTATTGAGGTATTATGTAATATTATAAAATGTAAAAAGTTGTTTGTGGTGATTCCTTTTATAGAGCTATTTTAACATATGTACAGACACATAATGAATGTGTTTATTTATGTCCACAGCAGAATGTGTGTGAGAAGATCCAGTTCCTGTGAATTTGGCTGAAATTGGCTAGAGGGGTCGGGGGTCTGGATCTGTGGTCACACCTGTGATGGTGATGATGGCTGAAGGGGCGGGATGCTCTCTTCCTTGGACCTTCCTGTACACATCTTTACCTGTACAGATCAACAGGTGATTAGCCAGTGATGAGCCACAGTGACCACCTCCAAAAACTCAAAACAGTAAACAGAACAGAGCTTTGTTTTTACAAGACTTTTGACGTCCAGCCTTTTCCCGATGTTGTGATATCATGACTCCTTTAAATATACAGACTTTTAATTGGTGTGTTATCTGTACACATTGTTAGCTTTCCATTTGCCTTCATCAGATATAGACACAGTTCTGCACCAATGGGAGTGAAGAACGGACATGGGCAGGTCAGGAGCCTTTATTTTGAAAGGTTTCCCAACCAGCTGTTTTAACCCTAGAACACTATCACTGGGTGATTTTCACCCGATTTTCATGTTAAACCAATGGGACTAATTTTAGCGATAGTGTTCTAGGGTTAAAGACACGTCAGCAATGACCAGTGACAGCTCTGATGAAGGCTGGAGAATCAGCTGAAACCATCAGCAGGTAAATAAGCATCTTCCTCTAATTCACTTGTCTGATGAAAAGAAAAACCACTAAAGAATTAAAATGGAAGACATAATGAATGCAATCAACTTATTGATGAGATCAATCTTTAATCCAAGGGCTTGGTTGTGGAACCTGGTGGTCTTTGTCTTTTTAAATTAAGATAAATAATTTAGTATTTGGAACATTTTGGTGACTCAGATACATTTAAAATACAGAAAAACAAAAGCTTGCTGAAGCTGAAAATCATTAGATCTATGAAAAGTAATTTCAGTCCTTATTTTGATGCTCTCTACATTAAATTTAGATTAATTCTTTTTGTGTGCTGCACCTAAGCCTGATAATCTTAAAGAGCCCTGTAGTTGTTTAGTTTCCATCCAATTGTGTGAACATTTTTACTGAAATTTTTTTAACACTCCCAATAAAAATGCAGATTTCTTCTTGTTTCCATGACAACTGCTGTGTGAGTATTAAGAGTGGGCTTACCATGTTTCATAATCTCCCAGTTCAGTGTACTTTTTCTTCCAATAACATCTGACCTGAGTAGCTGATTGAGGAGCTGACGGACAGCTCTGATGACCTTAGTTTAGTTTTAGTGTCAGTCTATAAACTGGACTTGGTCTGGATTATAGAATGTCATTTCTGATTCTGTCTCTGTCATAGTCTTTGTTTATCATTAGCTTCTGTAGCTCCTCATACGTAGTGATGTTTCATTACTGGTTTTCGTTTCTGTTTCCTTCTTATATGAATTCAACAGATGTATCGCTGCATCTTTCCTTCCATGTGGACACTAATGTCCTCATAAAACCACATAAGCCACATAAACCACATAAAAGTAAAAATAAATATGTCATGCCATTCGCAGTTGAAAATGTGAATAAAACAACTGAATGGAAACACACCTACTGAGTCATTCAGTGATTTAACAGACAAATAACCAGACAGACAAACAGATAAAGAGATGGACAGATTAACAGACAGGCAGACGTATTGTGGGTTTATCTGTGTGGAGTCACAGTGGTTGTGGTGTTAGGAGTTTTACTGTGATGTTTTTTACTTTAAGTGTTTTTTCTTAAAGTAAACATCCTCAGCAGTCAGAGGTGTCTTACCAAACTGGTGTTTATCTGACAGGTATACAGAAAACAGGAATTAATATCAAATTAATGAACATATTCATTTAACGCATCACTGAAGAGAAAGAACATGATTAACTTCATACCTGTTTTAACGAATCCACCTGAAAGATATGAAACCCAGCATCAGAATGACAGTCTGAATTTGTTTTCATTTTGTGTGCAGGAAACAAACAGGAGGATGCACTGAGCAGGAAGAGGTGGGAAAGAAAATGAAAAAAAAAAACAAGACAGAGCTTACCAACTTCCTGCAGCAACATAGCTGGAGAGAAGAATAAGAAGAGAAAAGGTGCGTTCACTGACAGTCAGGACATTTTTACAGCTGTTCAAAACCTGGACACAGTCTAACGGTAACAGAATGAGGATGATTCTGTTCACAACAGTCGTTTTATGAATACAAGTCAGGAATAAATGTTAATACAAAACAGAATCCGGTGAAATAGACAGTTTAATATGAACGAGTGAATGAGGGAATAAAACAACACAACACAGGACACAACATCTGTCCACACCTGTTCTCTGTCAATATCTGGTCACTTCTTGTTAAAAGTATCTGCTTGTTAATACAATTCTTTTATAATTTCTAAGTCCTTTTATGGTTCTAAACAGTGACACAGAATCCAAACTTGGAACTGTGAGAGATGACATCTGTCTGGATTAGAAGCACACACAAACAAACTTTATGTAAAACATCGGACTCCACTGATTCTAATACTCATAATAATAATACTTAACTCCAGTTATCTACATGACTCTTACAACTGGCGACTTCTACCATCAACTTTATGAGTTTAATTCTCCCTTTAAAAGCACCTGATCAGTCTTTAGCCAGTCTGGAACCAGTCCTAACTAATCTGCAAACAGTTCTAATCGATCTGTAACCAGCACTGACCAGTCCTGATAAGTCTGCACCCAATCTGTAAATAAGGCTACGTTCAGACTGCAGGCAAATATGGCCCTAATCGGATTTTGTTGCCCATATGTGACCTGTTAAAGACAGTGTGAACAGCACAAGTCCGATTTTTTCAAAACCAATTAAGGCCACTTTCATATGTGGTACTAAATCTGATACATATCAGATATTTACAATCCGACTTCAGTCTGAATGGCCAAGTCGCATTTATAACCATTACATCATTGAAATCCGACAAAGTCACAATTCTGCGTCTCAGGAGGAGAAGCGGCGGGAAACCAGCAACAGCCATGGCAGACGACGGAGTGGAAAGTGAACAGTAGAGGGAGAGTGAAGTCTTGGAATAAATAAATATTTGGCCGGAGATGAGTGTCTTGCCACAAGAGTGTTATGGAGAGGCAATCACGGATATATTTAAATGTTCTTCTTGTCATTCAAAACTTATGAAGTCCTTGTCAGTGAAGCTGCTAACATCACTGTCCCACCACTCCTGACATCCAAATACTCCGTTGTACAGACGTAGCAGCCATTCCACCGCAAAAGGCCACAGCAAAAACCTTGCCTCTCTTTTTTAATCTTCTTAAAGTTATTTGACTGTAGTGGTACAGACTGCAGTCGTAGAGAAACTTTATTAGTGCCACTCACATGCCAAGATGAGATGCCTCCCTATTTACTTTTGTAAACACAGTGTGTGTGTGTGTGTGGGGACACATATTACATCAGGACCTCTTTTGTGCATGCGGGTCACTTCAGGGTCATCAGTTCATACTAAAGATGGATATAAGTCACATTTAATGTGTGATATGAACAAGTGCACAAAAAATTTTATTTCAGCAAAAAATCTGAATTACGCAGCCTAAGTCCTTATCACTTGTGTATAAACAGTCCTAACCAGTCTTTGTAACTAATTTTGATAACTTTGTGACTAGTCCTGACCACTTTTAACCAGTCCTGATCAGTCTATAACTAGTCCTGACCAGTTTATCCTCATCCTAACCAGTCCAAATGGTATTGATCAGTCTGCAATCAGAGCTGACTGTCCATGTGCAGCTGAAGGAGTTTAAAGGAGGAGGCGACAGAGCGACAATAAAGTGATCAGACCCAGACTGGGATCAGCACCTGTCCATCTCCTCTTCCAGTAGGGCTCCTGCAGTTCTATGTAGAAGGTCGCCTGTTTATCGTACTCCTCACCGTCAATTATTCTAACAGCTATGGTCTTCCTGTGGACAAAACACAGTGGGGGTGGGGTGGGGGGTCAGAGGTAAGAGGTCATGCACTAGTACAGTGATGAATGAGGTTTGACAGGACTCTGACAAGAGGTGATTTCCTCATGAGTCTGAAGATCCGATGAACAACATTAAAGTCACAACGAAGGAAAACACTAAAGAAAGGATGTGACTCATTTCCAGTTGACATCATTACAGTTTGTTTCTGTCCTTCATTAACTTTTTAACTGTAGTTAATTGAAAATAGATATTGATTAAATTATAATACTCTATTCTTATTTATATCACTGGTTAAGTAAAGTTTAGTGGTTAATTACAAGTTAATGAAATATAATTGTTTATTTTCAAGAATCATAAAATTCCTTGGAAGAGAGTTAAAATAAACTTAAATATCCTTTATTTGTCTGTCAGTTTATGTCAGTACTTTAATGAAAACATGTAGATAATCCATAACCTGCCTCGGTGGATGTTGTCTGATATGAATTCATTGTGACTTTAACTGATGTTTTAAATGATCCTTTGTCCTTGATGTCAGTGAGTTTGGGTTAACAGGGGTCAAAGGTCACAGGCGGGGTTAGGAGGCGGGGCTACAGGTGACAAGTGACCCCCACCTTTCCTCTCACTCATCTCCAGAAGCCGAGGCTCTCCGATCTCCAAGAAGAAATTCTTGTTTTTCTCGTATTCTTCATCATCGATTATATTGATCTGAATAGTTTTGCTGAAACAGAAAAATAATAAAACAGAGAAAAAGGCAGGAATCTGAGGCATGACGCGACAGAAAACAAGACAAACAGTAAAAACTGAACACATTTTAGCAAAGAACCAAAGGTGAGCGACTGGACTTCAACAACAGACATTCAGTCACAGAACTTCACATTCTCCTGTTCATACACAGCAAAATCTGCTTCGTGCATCAAACTGAAACAACAGACTTCAGCAAAAGCTAAAACCCCCATTAAATGAAAAAGAATGAGTCTGTGGAGACCAGTCTGACTGTGTCTGTTGGATCAGATCGATGGAGGTCACAGATGATGGGAAGTTGGTTCTGATCTGCCTCCAGCGTTGGAGGTTTCTTTGGGCTTCAGGCAAAGACCGTTCTGATTTGATGATCCGTCCTGTAGTGTTTGGCCTCCAGTTACTCCATGTTTTATTAAGTGGAGCAGATTGATAGATTTGAAGATCACTGCTCATATTTTCCATCATATGGACAGAAACAGACCTTCAGGCCCGATGAACTTCATCATAATCACCCACTTGGGGGGCCATCATAGGGACTTCCTGCAAGTATTGATCTAACCCTGGTCATGTGGCTGGGTGGAGCCTATCCATCAGTTACTGTACATTGATAATCAGTTATTGAACCAGGCAGGAAAAAGAAAAAAACCAAAAACAAAACCTGGTGATAAACAGAAATATATGATTTAGATTTTTTAACCTGGCCCGGTTTCATAGACTTACTCAGAAATAGCTGACTATTAGATTCTAAAAAGGATTCATCTTATGCCATATATTGATATTCTACAAATATCCAAACCACCAGATGCTGCTACAGCAGCGGCGGAAGTCATCCCCATTTGCCATCGTCTTGCACTCACAGCATCAAAGCTTTACACAGTTTTATTATGTGTAATTCATACATACATTAATACCTAAATAGGACCTTTAATACATATCCAGCTCCATATGACGACCAAACATGACCTTTGACCTGAACTCAATTGAATATCATGTTGGATAATACAAAAAAAAAAATTTAAGTTTGTCTTTTAAATCTAAAATAACATTCTTGTCCACCTTGTAGATTGTATTATTTGAAATATGTTAAACCCACTATATATTTACATAAAATATATCAGCTTTAGAATCTACAAGGAGGGCAAGATGTTAAATTTAAGGTAAACAAAGAAGGTTTAAAAATTACACATTACATGCAGGAGTGAATGGAATGTCCCAACTGATCACCTCAACATGCCTTAAAGAAAAATGAAAAGAATATAGTTTTGTTTCTTAATAAATGGAACATCAATTTTTTATTACCATACATGATCTTATTTCTCAGTATTACAGACATTATTACACTAAAAGGGATCCATTTTGGAGATGCTTGATATTACCTTCATGCATCACTGAACATGGTCCAAAATGATTTCCGAGACATAATTATGCATTTTACTGAGTCAGACACATGTATTTTTAAAATAAATCCAATGTGGGGAAAACAGATGGGATACCAGAACATGTCCTTTTACACACAGTTTATCAATGAGATAATTAACAAGCCAAAATGGTGGCTCTGAATGAGTTTGCAGCATGTAGTTAAAGTAAAAAAAACAAAAAAACAAAAACATTCTTATGAGTTCTTTGATTTTGCAAATGACTAAATTTTTCAGCTTTTATCTAAATGCTGCTGTTGTCACAGTACTGCCTGTAGGGAGCAATAACACTCAGGGTTATTAATTTATCTGCTGAGGAAGAAAAACAGCATCATCACCCTGAGACTGTGGTGTCATCCTTCATTTCTGTACAGAGACAACAGACTGAGATCTGATTGTGTTGGAATATCTTTGCAGAAAATCCACCAGGATGTGACTTTAGACCCGGTCACTGCTTCAAAACACCAGTAGAGTCTGTTGTATTGAGACCAAACCAGAGCCCAGTCATCAAACACTGATCAGAAAGATAGGGCTGTAGTTTTTACATAAACTGAAAATCACAAGAATATTGTGTATCTGTGGGGTTAATAATTTACAACCATCAATCACTGTTAAATATTTTAACCCTGTCTTTCTTTTTAGGGGTCAGTTTGACTCTAAATTTAATGTCTCCAAATTACATACGCGTTCCTTCATATTTGATGTAACTCTGATGCAAGTTACACAAGTTACAAACTTCTCTAATACCACCATTTGACCTGTTAACCCACAAAGACTCAAACATCTACCATCTACCAAAAATCATGTACTGATATAAATGGTTTAATCCTTGTTTATTCACTAATCCATGTAAATACTTGGTGTAAAATGCAGTTTGTCACCCTTTCATGGTCATCAGATATAACTCATTTGGATGTACGGAGGCTCTGCAGTGAACATGGAAACACTGTCATCTTCTACAACATTGCTTCACGAGTAACACCCATGGAGTTGGATCAATGACAGTGGATGGATACACTTGTTTTTTCTTCAGTTAATGATAGACTTTGATAAAAAAGTAACTTTTTCCTTCAGTTTTCTCTATTTTTGATATAATAATCTGCAACTTTACTCTGAGCTGTTATGAACATCTACGTGTTAAGTAAATTAAATGTTGGGAAAATACCTGAGTTTCATTGAAAAAAACACAAAAAACAGAAGATAATATTACAATAAATGGGGATAAACCACTTAAAGACAGTTAAATAGAGAAAAACTCATTTGGGAACTGCCACAAATGTCACACTGGGTCCTTATGGGTTAATGTAAATTGACACTGAAACCACAGAAACTTAACATTTACTAATGAGAGACATGAATCCACATCCTGGAGATATTTTAAGGGTCAAACTGTTGATTCATTAGTTTCCTAGCATGTTTTCACACCATAGTGGGATTGTTCAGTGGGATTGATTTCATTTAGGGGGTGCCATCTGCAGTCATTGTCTAGTTTATTCTTAGTTTGATATTTTTCCTGTTGAAGAGTTGAGTATTTTTTTTTATCCGACTGTCTTATTCAGTTACAAATGGATGAATAAAATTAATCTTTATTTTATTTTGACCTTTACTTAGCCACAGGAGTCATTAAGAACCACTCTCTAAACCTCAAACCTGGTGTTAATGTGACTGACGTTAACTTAATGAAAATATTAAAACGATTTGATTTTATTCATGATGAGATGAGTTTAACAATGACAGAGACGCCAGATGAATTGATCTGAAGTGGCCATAACATTGTGATGGCATTGGATGTTGGTGTGATCAGGATCTGTCATGGTGTCTAACTGTACAAGGCAGTAGCGGAAGGTTCAGAAGAAACCCCAAGAATGAATGCGACCTCCCCCATTGCTGGCTCCAAGGCCTGATGGGAACAGGCTGCTTTCATCCATCTGCTTTATGGGCCTGAAGCCGCAGAGCAGCCGCTGACGATGACCAGAATCCCCACACCGCTCCACAAGGCCTGCCCTAAAAAGGAAGAGACCAACACGGCGGCCGCCAGATGTTTATCTGCCCGACACGACAGCAGAAACACAAGGGCCCACTGAGACAAAAGACACCAGAGATGAATGCCAGCAAAGGCAGGAGAGAGGCTGACAGATCAGCTACAACGGCAGCCAAAGAAACCCAAGAAAACTGGAGAAACTCAAGGAAACCCAAGAAAACAGAGATCCAAGAAAACCAAAGAAATCCAAGAAAACCAGAGAAACCCACAAAAACTGCAGAAAGAAAGCAAAAGAACCAATCAATGACAAAACAAAAGAAACTGAAGAAAAAACAAAGAAACATTGAATGTAAACATGGCATCTATTTCTCAGAATGAGGTCGACTCCAAAACACTTCATCTTTCATTCCCCATCATGCAGTGTAACAGACCTGATGTGACAGGTCCAAATTCAAATTCATCATGAAAACTTATTGAAGTAATACATTAAAAGTATCTACAGATGAAGTGGTAAATGTTTGGTTGGTTTAAGTTCATTGTTCTGATGTACTTTAACTTGCTCCTCCTCAGTTTTAGATGTTTGGTGTAAAAACAGGATGTTATGGAGTTATATCTGTCTCTCTGCTTTGATTGGTTGACTCATAACGCTGCAAAGTTCAAAATGACACAGTGAACTGGAGGCAAAGCCCATTTTAGAGTTTGACAGAGTTGTTTGTGGATGGTGTTCTGATGTTGTTCTGGTTCAGATCCAGTCCACAAGTGCTCCTAATAAAAGTAACGTATGTTGAGGCGTGATGATGAGTGTCAGTCTATATAAGGCTCTGCCGGCAGCTCCATCCATTAATAAACCAACACCTTCCTTAACCGCTGTGTTTATGGTGTCATTACATTCCAACTGCTGGAAAACTCTGCCATCTGCCACTGCTATGATCGGCATGTAAACCTGGAGGAGCAGTCACATGACTGGGAAGAGGTGGAGTTATGGAAGCCCAGTGGCAGAGATTAATAAAAACAGTGTGTGATTGTCATGAAACTCGAACAGGCATGTCCTCCAGTAAGTGATGTTTTCACTGAAGGATAAGACAGATGTGATCTGTCAGAAAAAAACACTGTGAAATCAACACCATAGTATATAAAACATTACTCTGAAGGTGGAGAATATATAGAATGACAATAATCTACAGGTATTTGCATGGATCTGATCTTCAGTAACGCTGATGGAGCACTGGATGAGATGAGCTGAGTTTTACATCCAGCATGTTTGTAGATCATCTTTATCTAATGTTCATTCTGTCTGATGTGATCCAACAATCGTCTTTTTTATGTTTGAACACTTCTCAACAATTTCATCAACAAGACAAAGAAAATGTAGGATGGGGACTTGAGTCAAAAGAAGACTGAAACCTTAGGTTCTTCTGACACCATAAACAGAGTAGATTCACTTGTTCCAAACATCATCCTGGGTCTTTCAAGCTGCGGATGACTTTCATCACCAAAACTCAAGTCATAGCCTAAGTATCACAAATCCATAAGTCTTTCCATGATTACGCACCTGAATTTCTTCCCTCACAGTCAAGGCTGACTTAATGCACGGGCAACGAATTCAGGGGCATATCATTTTTAGGATACAATGAGTATATGAAGTAACATCATTCTGTAACTTGTCAGTTTTTCTGTCAATCTTTTTATACACACGTTCGAAGACTCCTTTGGTCAGCCCAGCCCCGCCCCCCTATGTGTCAATCTGGTCAAACTGTCATGGACCGATGCAAAATGTCGGGAAAAAGAAGTTTGACAGCAGTGTCCACAAGAGAAAATTCTCACGAGAGAAGCAATCCCGAGAAGCATAATTACCAAAGAGCATCCGGAAGCTCACAGGATTCATATTTCATCTACAGACAGCGGAGGAAGATCACAATCAAACCCACCGGAGGGAGAGGGTTTTGCAGGACCGGTGCGGGTGGAGGAGGGGGAGACACAAGAGCATCAGGGTGGCAGCAGGTACATGTTTACTGGGCGAACATGGGACCAGAAACATGTCAAAATAAAAGTGCAGACCTGTCTGCATCAGAGTGCATTATAAACGCCAGAGACAATAAAAAAAAACAGGAAAAAAAAACATTTTTCAAACTAAGTAAAGGCCAGTGTGTTTTTAGAGGATGAACATGTTAAACTTCACTTACAAGGCTTCTTACGCCTGCTGGGTTCACACAAACATCCTAGTTCTTACGACTCCTGGAGTTTGTAGACATTGGTGGAGGGAGCAGGGCCATGTCTATCTTTGTAGGGGCCCTAAGCAAGATGCTGTTTGGGGGGGGGCCTAGTTTGTGAAGCTACAATGAAAAGATTCCTAACCCTTTAGATGGTTGACTAAGATGAAAAATCTATTCCATTTCATGAGCGAAACAGACTATAGTTAAAATTAAACATCATAAGTTGAGCCACTCAGGCTTAAGTTAATCTGATAAAAACTTTAATACAAGGAAAACCAACGGTCATCTATATGTCAACAAATAAAACACATTTTGAGTGTTTATAATTTTTTTTTACTTAAAATAAGAAAATTCAACCACTAAGATAACTTCTTTTTGATGCCATTATGCTGTTTGTTTTGTTTAATTCTCTCGCTAAGTGGAATGGTAGGTGGGTAGCTGTCAATCATTCCCATCATACCTGTCAGCAACCCGTTGCATCACTAACTCTGTGACAGTGCGGTCCAATGAATATGACCAAATGATGCCATAAAAACACCAATCACAGCTTATCATTGCACTCTATTTAATTTACAAATTTTTTTAAAAGTATATAAGGGATGTAATAAACACATGAGACAGATACAGATTAAGACAGAACATTTGAATTCTCCTCAGATGAAGATGAACATGTAGCATTTGGGGCCTCCTGATGGCTTGGGGGCCCTAAGCATTTGTCTAGTTCACCTGTAGCGAGGTGGTAGAAGGTCTTAGTCTTTGATAATGAGACTTGGTAAATTTGGAGGATGGGACAGGGCCTAACATTAGGTTACAGCGGCCCTGCTCACAGTGAACAATTTCAAAGTTAACTCCACCATAAACAACCAGTATGTTTACATACATAGCAGGTGGGTTACTTGGGCATTTTCAGAAATTTTTTGTGGCATGTCCAGTGGGAAGTGGAGCTCCACACAGTCGCAGTAGCAACATCAAAAAATCATGTCAGCCAAGTGAAAGCCAGCGGGTTCTCTCTGTATGGAACTTGGCTTCCCTCAATGCATACTGTGACAAATTTCCAAAAATGTCCAAGTTACCTGCTGGCTAGGTATATAAACACAATGATTGTTTATGGTGGAGTTCGCTTCAAAATTGTTCACCGTGAGGGAAGGGATTCAGGTGTGCAATCACAGAAAGACTTAAAGATTGGTGACACTTAGGCTATGACTTGGGTTTTACAGATTTGATGAAAAATTGGTGACGAAAGTCATCCACAGCTTTAAGGGTTAAAGAAGTCCTGTCACATCTAAAAACTTTTATTTCTAATGGTAGAAGTGGAAAGAAATTCTACATTGAAACACTTTCAACGCATTATAGTTACAGGCAACTTCCCAGTTTGTCAATAAAAAGCTGAGAGTTTAGTTCATGTTGAGTCTGTTCTGTTGAAATGATTGAAAGGCAACTTCTCATTTTTAGATCAAATCAAACATATTTGTCACATGAACTCAATGTAAAACAAGGGGGAATAAAACATTATATGGTGAAAATTACATTGATTACTGAGAACAAATAATCCAGAGGATCACGTACCAAACTACAGCTCCCACAGTTTTGAAAATCTTCACAGAACCAGTTCTCTAATGGGGAGAATAAGTCAGTCTAAATATGTATTTCTGTTCTGTGAATAAAATTAGATTGGAGATGTTCAGTGAAGTTCTGTGATTGGCTCAGGGCTGATAAAGACAAACAGACAATGGACAAAAGGATCAATCAGCAGAAACCTACAACACAGAAGTCACCACCTCTGAAACATTTGTCAGTTTGGTTTCTCATTTAACCATGCAACAGCAATTGAAGTTTTATTCTGTCACAGAAACATTTTCTTACTCCCTGAAGTTGTCGCACCATGTATTTTGTTCATCTCATGTATTTCTTAATGGAAGTCAGATTTTCTTCAGTGTGGAACAGTGAAGTCAATCTTTGATGGAATCTTTTACAGATGTTTATTCTTATTTTATAAAAGGTATTTTGTCCAGTTTAATGCTGGCCTGATAGATTCTAAAGGTTGTTCTACGTCAGCAGCAGTAAACAGCCTCAATAATAATAATCTACTGTCCACAGGTAGTTTGTGAATAGATGTCACTGACTCAGTGAAAATCATGCTTTGAACATGAACATACCTGAATCTGGATCTGTTGGAGCAAATCCAACCTCTCAGATTTGTCTGGTCCTCAGAATAATTCTACACATTAAAATGTTGTGTTTCTGCATCAGTTTACATCAAATATATAAACTTATTCTTACCAGATTTCATCGTTGTCAAATTCGAGGACTCCGTGCGTGTCCTCAAAGTCCTCGCCGCCTCCTTTCGCTGTTCCTTCCATGGTTTTATATGGCACCACCACGACTCCTCGGGCTCCAGAGGTCCGGATCACTTTCACTTCCATCATCCCAATGCTCTCACTCACCGTCACCACTGGCTCCTCGAATGTGAAGATCCCTGCGTGGTCATCATCAAAAATGGTGACAGTGGCTGTGCACGGCAGACCTAAGCCAGCGGGGGAATCCACGTGCTTTATCTGAGAGTCTGACAGGACTTTCACGTTGCTGAGGTGAACCAAGAAGTGCTCATCTTCCTCAAAGATGTCGTCATCGATGATGTTGATGCGGATTTCCTTTTCGGTCTCACCTGGTTTGAAAACCACAGTTCCTTCGGTGAAGCGGTAGTCTGAGCCAGCATTTGCTGTGCCGTCCTCAGTCCGGTAATCCACAGACACAGTGCTGGTGAGGTCCCCACCTCGTCGCACAACGTTCAGGGCTACGGTGCCACAGTTCTCCAGACACTGGTAGGTACTTGGGTCAAAGAAGATCTTGGAGGAAAAGTTGTTGGCAGAAACCTCAGTGCAGATATCGTGCTGGACAGCCCTCTTGGCCTGGTCGGCGGCATGCTTCTTCAAGATGTTTCCAGCCCCAGTCATGATCCTGGTGGCCTGGCAGCGGTAAAAAGCCCGACTCTTTTGTTGCTGGTTTAAAACTTGGTAGTTGGCGAGCTCCATCAGCTGTTCCATCTCCTTCTCAGGATATTTTTGTTTGAGTTCCTTCAGGATGGCAGCCACTTCTCTGCGGGCTTCTTCCTCATCCAACTCCTTAACATCAAAGCCCAACTCTCCATCAATGAACTCTTCGCCGTTAGCTTTCAGCATTTTTCCATCCATTTCAACATCAATCTTTGACGGCATCTCCGGTTCCCCCTCAGTTTCAATGATCATACCTTTTTGTTTCCCTGCTCGGTATCGTTTGTACACATATTTGTAGAAGAGCAGTCTGCGGTCTGCCACGTAAGCAAATCCAACACAAATTGGAAAGAAGAAGAGCGTCAGAAGCCCCTCCCATATCTGCACCTCACCTGGAGAGAAAACGGCGAGGATCAGGTAAAGCCAGGTGTAGGCAAAGATGCTCCAGGATGCAGTGACAAAGAAAACCCTGAGATGCTTGACCTTCCTGGTCTCTCCTTCTGGAATCACAGACACACAGAGGCCAATGATGACGAACATGTTAAAGGCAGCGCTGCCAACAATGGTGTTTGGACCAAGCTCGCCAGCATCGAAGTTGTGACCGCAAACCTCAACCACTGATAGGAGGATCTCTGGGGCAGAGGAGCCGAGTGCCATCAGGGTCAGGTTGGAGACTGTCTCATTCCATATTCGAACTGTCGTGGTGATCTTCTCCCCATTTGGCTTTTTAATTGTGATCTGCCTCTCCTGGGAGGTGATGACTTCAATAGATGCCATGAAGCGGTCAGCGATGATGGAGACGCCAAGAAACATGTAGAATAGGCCCACGAAGTAGATGGTGGCTCTGGCAATGCGTTCGGTGAAGGGTGGGTTTATTGGTTGCCATATTGGCAAGATGACGCCCTCAATGCACTTGGTGCTGCCTCCACATTTGGTGTCATTACTCAGTGTACTGTTGGCCAGACCAGCACCCCCTGCTGCTGAATGTGGGAACTGAGCTGAGATGACTGTCAAGAGGAAAAAACGCTGAAAGGTGGAGAATGTGGAGAAGGTCATCCCTCTGCACATGTCGACGTTCAAGCCCTGAAACCTTCAAAACACAGATGGACTTTAGACTTTAGTGTTCAGTTTAGGTTTAGTTGAAAACATCTGAAGTGACAAAGTTTTGGTTTGGAAACGTGTGCAACAGGTACAGACTGATCCAGGTCAAAATTCAAAATAACCCCAAAAAAACGTATATAAAATTTTGACAAGATGTAGAAAATATACAACACCTAATGAAATGTTAAAATTTCTCAAATATGAAGCAGAAACATGATTTTATTCAGCACTGGATTGGGTCAAATTGACCTAAAACTAATTAGAGTTAAAACAGCAGATGGTCTGATGATCATGTTTCAGTTTCAGTAGAAAGCCCC
>JAPTGZ010000001.1:38921600-38935296 GCA_029814645.1 Fowleria isostigma | reverse complement strand
ATAACCTATTCTATTCTATTCTATTCTATTCTATTCTATTCTATTCTATTCTATTCTATTCTATTCTATTCTATTCTGTACTGTTTGGTTCTCTTCTCTTGTCTTCTCTTCTGTGGATAAAATAGTTTCAGTTTTTCTTATTGTCATCTGTTATTTTCTGCTATCATCTCTTTTGTCCTATTATGTTCTATTGTGTCTGACCTGAAGCCCTGCCCTGTCTGATCTCCGTCCATGTCATTTGACCAAACAGTCTGGTTCTGAATCCCTGAAGAACTGGGACCTGTCCCCAGATGATCTGATTCTGGTTCAGGAGGGTTACCACAGGTCCAGGTCTTCATCCAGTTGGTCTAGTGAGTCCAGTGGTTTAATAATTACAATCAGTTTGATCTGAGTTCATCTTAAATGTGAATCTCTTCTGTTTCCTCTGGGACTGAAACACTTCGAGTATTTTTGGTTTAAAAAATATTTTATAAAAAAAAAAAAAAATTAAAACTATTTGAAAAAATGAAGTAAACAATGACAGTCATCTGTAGTTTCAGATTTACATGAGTTCATCACTGTTTTCTATGAGACATTTTCACATTAATGACCTGTTGACTCTCCATTATCTGTACATTATCCAAACTATCAAACAGATATTTACCAAAGAAGTTAATCATATGATGTTTCAGTTCATTTATAGTTGCGGAAAAATTATTAGACAATCAAAAGTCATCAAAAACAATGGCTATGACTGAAGTGTTAACTCCTGTGTGTATCATGTGACTAAAACAGAAAAGAAAACATAGAATGTCTAAAAGCACTGTTTTTGTCAGTACAATGTCATAAATATGATGCAAAAACTTGTGATTTTGGTTATTATCAAGAAAAGCACGGAAAATGGATAGATATCAGTTCTGAACTTAAACTCCATTAGTTGTACCAGGCATTACAATGAACAAGAAATTGAAGAAAACATAGTGGGCTAATAATTTTTTCCACAACTGTGTCACAAAGTTTCATTGTAGAAAAGAGGATGAAATCACCTCCAGAGTCTGAACAAGAATCAGAGAAAATAAACAGAAAGATGTCCATATGCTGACGGAACAAAACACCACAGTTAACAACAGACATGTTATTAGGTTTCACTATGACCTGTAAACGTCCACTAAAACAGAACCAGGATGTAAAATAAAACATGTTCATCACACTGTGACGTCACAGATGTTTTAGGTAAAACTCTACAAGATGCTAGAGTAGACGACGGTGGACCCCACTGAAATAAAACACCAGAAGAAGAAGGAGGAGGAAGAGTAGATATGAATGAGTTTATCAGATGTTTGTACTGAACCCAACACACTGGACCTTTAACCTTTTACCCTTTAACTTCCTGCTCGGCCATTTGGTTTAGGACATTTTGAGTCACTCTATTTCAATAAGTGGAGTACCTAATATATCTTAACCAAATTTAGCCAACTCTAGCACTTTGGCGGAGTGTGTAATACTCAAAAATTCCTTCAGGTGTCACTGTGATTGTCAGTGGTATGAGACTTCATCCTCCCTCCTCCAATCAGGAAGTCAGAAAGATGAAAATCACTAAAGATATTTTGAGTGTTTTCGGAGGAAAATATGAACAATATAAATACCTTTTTGAACAAATAAGATGTATAAGAGGCCTTCCTGAAAATAATTGTATTATTTGATTCCACAAAAAAACTTAAATTATATATGCAATATTTTTTTTAAAACATGTTCAACCAAATGGTTGATTTGTCACTTTATGATAAAAAATTAGGCCAATATGAAATAATGGAGTATTTGCTATAAAGTCAAAACCTCTGTTCATCTATTGCTGCAAATACTAAACATTTAGTGGTAGTACATCATGAATATGTTGAAAGAATTAACTTAGTAAGTAACTTTTGACACTTTCTGAGTTGATCTTAGCAAACATGGTAAAAAATTTAGAAATTCCTCACCCAAGGGAATATGAAATGCAAACCAAAAAAATTTCATCAGGCTTTTCTTGGTGGGGTAGTTAAAGGGTTAAAGAAATACAACTTCTTTTATGGTGACTTCAGAATTAACTTTGTCTCTCCATCTAAACTTTCCTAAATGATTTATCAGAAAAAGTTTCTTTTTCAGTAACTAATTAACTGAACATAAACTAAGTGTCTGTATCCACTGTCATTGATCCAACTCCAATGGATTTTACTTGTGAATCAATGTTGCAAAAGATGACGGTGTTTCCACGATAACAATGGAGCCTCTGAACGTCAAATGGGTCATATGTGATGACCACGAAGAGATGGTCAACTGCATTTTACAGCTATTATTTACATGTTTTGATAGGGTTTAGTGGATCAACAGGTATTAAACATTTTAGATCAGTAGACGGTTTGAGGTTTAACCAAATTCACAGTCAGGTAAAAGCAGAACGAGGAGGTCCAGGTCCTGATCTGTGGGCGTCTCATGGTCCAGATGAATGACTGACAGCTGCCTCTCATCTTCACAAACCAAAAACACCAATGAAACAGGATGTACAGCAGAACCACAACACACGACATGGTCAGAAGAGCCACCCGGAACGTGGAACTTGAAAGGCTCCAGAACACCCAACACCTCCACACATGAATATCCCACAATGCACTGGGAGCGACCAAAGAACCCATGTAATCAGATAGACAATGAAGAAGCAGGAAATACACAGACACCAATACTAATCTGTCCAGTAATTTAAGGATTATCTGTCAACGAAGATGCCTCAACACGAAATGTTCCAACACAGAGCAACAGCAGAAAACATCTACAGACACAGATGAACACTGTGAAGGTTCACTGCCTTCATCAGCCTTTGAGTGGAGCGTTGAAAGGGTTAAAGGTGGTTGGGCTAGGAGGATGAGATTAAAAAAGACTCAAAGTCTATAAGTGGATGAAATGAAGGCAGAGAAAATGATGGTTTGGTGAATCTAACAAACACAAAAATATTACAAGATCATTACCATGCAAGGCAGAGGAGACTATTGTTTGTCACACTGACTAATGACTTACACAAAAAACTTTGACAAAAAATGTGTCCCATTGGAAAAAGACAAAAATATATTGCAAAAATGTGCAGCCTGGTCTTGAAAGATGTGCTATTATCTGGATTGACATTCCGATGCACGGATTTTGTTAAAGTTGCGAAAAAGTGGCCAAATCTGTCTATCCGAAATGAATTGGGCCATTTTCAAGTGTCTACCATTCCCACGTGATTGATTCTAAAGTTATGGTATCAATACAAAAAATGTCCAGCTTGGCCAAAAGATTATCGCTGTCATTATGTCATAACAATGTCTCGTACGGTTTTCGCACACAAACGCGATCGAAAACCCCATTCATTTTCAGTGTGAACAACAAAAAACTTGCCCTTTTTCCAATCACTACTCCACCATATTTTCACCTACAAACTTCATTTAAACTTTTAAACACAGGCGTTTTTGTCCTCTCTTCAGGAATGTGTTTGTGAGAATGGGGTTTACGGTTTTCAAAATGTGACTCTTTAATACCCATGGGCTGAGTCAAAATTTCTTCTGTTAGTGTGTGTGATGTCATCATCTTGAGTGGAGGAGCCAAAAACTGCTACAAAAAAAAACAAAGATAAAAAAAAAAAAAAAAAAGATAAAAATTAAATTTAAAAATAAATAAAAATATATAAAGCTCAAAAACATCCCACAAATTGTCCATATGAAATGAATGACCTCATCCATGATCACATACACATATACATGGAGCTATTCAGTTAAAGGAGTCTATTCAAACAATGCTTTAACAGGACTGACAGAAACATTTAATGTCAAAAATAAATATAATTCTTTTTAAATAGTCTGTCTTTGGTAGTATTTCTTGCTTTTACATCACACCTAGCCACAAGCCCACCAATCTGGCAAGAGGCAAGCACACGGGTTACATATCCTTCAGAAAATGTAGGAAAATCTAGTTAGATTAATATGATCTGAAACGTCCTTTGAAGGCCTCGCTCTTTTACTCAGACCTTTCACTTCCTGGGTGTCATCACTTTTCCTCCAGTAAAGACTCAGTTCTACTTTTCTTCTACTAAAGGAACCACTATGGATCTGACCTCTGAACATCAACATGAATGTAAATATAAATGTCAAAGGTTAAATTTGGTCAGAGGAGATGAGACTCAAGTGTTTCAGCTTTGATCAAGAACAAAGACATTGAGGCTGGACAGAGGATGGACCATCAGAACCCCGCAGGCAAGAAAAAAACACCTGGTCTAGACCGACCTGAACTAGATCATCTGGTTTTTATCCTGCTCAGATTCAGCAATGCATATTTGCCCTTTGTAGGGGACCAAAGTTTCACAGTTTTACTTAAAAATGCCGCCCATTTGAAATGACATTCCATTAAAAAAAAAATAATAATAATAATAATTGGTTGATTCTTTTTGCGGCAACATTTCATGCCCACATATTTCACTTACTCTGATTTATAGCCCAATGTTATATTAGAAACACATATATGAATTTAATAATATTGATTATAACAATAATTATAAATAATATTTATTAATAATCTGTAGAATTTCTACCCTGTTAGGTCCATGAATCTAAGAGAGTGGAATTTTTTTTTTTAGCTAAATCTAGCTGTAGCTCTTTAACTGATCAACATTTAGCTAGATAATCATCAAGAGTTCAAAAGTTCCCCATACATTTGTAACATGGTTAAAAAAAAAAAAAGTAAGGCGAGAGTGACAGTTGAAGCTAATCTCAAATGATGTCACTTCTTGTAAATGGCTTTTATGGAATTGTAGGTTGTTTTTTTTAAGGCAATTAAGCACATTCTAACAGGGTGGAAAATGACTAGTGAGATGTGCAATATGAAGAAAACGGTAAATAAATACAGTTTCACCAGATTCAATTGCATCATAAAATAAAGTTTAGTCTATCAAATTATGAAAGAAATTTTTAAAATATAATTTTATGACTTCTGGAGGAAGTTGAGTACCTGGCACTACAAAATAATTGAAATGTAATTTGTTTGAATGATGACAAACACAAACACATTAAATTACTTCATTGTAAATATTTGGCACATTTTAGAAAAAAATCAGGTTTAATGAAACGTGGAGATGAATTTTTGCACAAAAAGAGAATCACTCAATTGTAAAAATGTATCTGAAAAACTGTTGCATTGTGCAGTTTCCAATCAAGACAACTGTTTAAAATACAGAAGCTCAAACTTTTCCTTTCCTGGGTCTCAGGAGGATATGACTCAGGTCATTATGAGTCCAGACGGATGAGGAAGAGGAGGAGGATCCACCTTCATCCTTCATTTTTAAGTAAATGTCACTCAGATCCGGTTCTGAACTGTTACGGTTCGGTCCGAAGTTGACCAGAGCATCAGAAAAACTAAAACAACTACTTTAGATGAAAGAATCGACCCGGAGCAGGACCACAAACTGACCCGACCTGAATCAGAACCAGAGACTGGCCTGATCCGGATCAGGACCAAAAACCCACCCGGACCCCGTGGACTGGGTCAGGTGGGTTTCTGCTTTGGTGTGTTCCGTTTCCTGTTTTTAATTTTTAAATCTCAAACTTTACGCACAGACTTTACGCGTGAAGCTGACTTCAGTGCGTCTGCGGCCCCGGTTCTGATTCCGTTCCTGACTCGGGTTGGAGGTGGGTCTTACCAGCTCTGGCAGGTAGAGGATGTCCGGGATGGTGGTGCAGATGCCGACCCCGCTGGGGAGGTTCCCCATGGTGGCGGTGTTGGAGGCCATGCTGCTGCTGCCGCTGCCGCCGTCAGTCTGATCCGCGCACTGAGCCACTGCCGTTTAAAGGAGGAGCGACTGGAAAAACCGGAATCCCCATCGGAGCCCCGGACCTTCCTGACCGGCACCGGACGCACTGACGGAAGCGCAGACACGGAGCCGCTTATCAATGTTCCGGCCGCACGTCACCACGGCAACGAACGACTGCATCATCAGCAACAACAACAAAAACAACAACATCTGCAGCAGCAACAACAACAACAACAGAGGACGTCTAGACATCTGAGGAAAACCACCACAGTTTAGAAACAGCAGGAAGAGTTTATTTAAAACTGTAAAGTTGGATTTAAAAAACACTAACTTCGATAAACGTCTGAAACATCACAGGTTTTACATCAGTCACGTGTTACAGCAGGAGGATAAATTACAACATTCACCGAGTAACACTGATGTTCACTCTGAACATTAAAGAAGTGACATTCACTGGAAATCAGTCAATATTTGTCATTACTGTGACGTTTGGAGTAAAAATCCAAAGTAGCTATTGACGGTCAGCCTATATTTATTATTTATCCTTATTTAACCAGGAGGAAAAGCTCACTGAGATTCAAAATCTCTTTTACAAGAGTGTCCTGGCCAAGACAGCAGCAGGTTACACATAATAGAAATCACAGTCATACTAAAAATATACAGAAAATGCAGTAAAAGTCAGTACTAAACTAAACATAAAACACTAGATAAGAACATACACGTAATACATCACTCTTGTTTTAAAATTGACTAAAAGTGTAATAATAACAATGTTCCAGCATCTCAAAGTAGAAGCCAATTCAATCAGTTAGAAAAACATCTACATCTCATATTTATACTTTTTCCATTTCTTTAAATGACTTTGAATGTGTTAAAAGAGTTTAATTCCTTTAGTTTGTTCTCCTTCTGTAGGTTGTTCCAAGCAGTTGGAGCAGAAAATTTAAAGGCTTTCTTTCTCAGTTTTGTTCTGACTTGTGGAACTCGTAGAGTTAACAGATCCTGGGGGTGGTGAATGGAATTATTTAAGTTATTCCAACAGATGTAGACCAGCAAATATGACAGAAGCAGACCTAAAATACATTGATAGATAAAAGAATACCAGTGTTTCAATCTGCGTGTGAAAAGATTTCTCCATCCAACTCGAGTGTATAAAAGACAATGATGAGTCTGGTCTCTGAGGCCTGTAACAAACCTCAGCTGATTATAATAGTTCACTAATGTCAAATGAAATTCATCTTCCTGAGACCTGGCATTTCATGTTTGTCCACAGTGGGGGACATAATTCTGAAACCTCTGAATCAAGCATAATATAGAAAATCTTTTCTAACCATATTTTCCCTTTAAGAAGGAATCCTGGGCTTTCTTTTGACCCCCTATTTTTGGGTTGTTGCCAACAGCACATACATTTTCTTTTCAAAATGGAGGGAATCCCACCTTTCTCATTTTATGGCACCAAGAGAGGCAAGTCATGAGCCACTTTTACACAGAGATCCTGGAAAAAAGGCCAGATGGTGATCCCACCTTTTTCTTTCTTTTTTTTTTTTTTTTTTTTTTACCATTGACTGATCTCCACAGCCAAGACAAAGGAGTAACAGAGATGAGACAGGCTGGACTTTTACACAGCAGACCTGCGTTCTGGGATCAAAGGGTTGGTGACACATGAAGCCGCAACAGAACCGATGGCACAAAGCCGCGGTGAAACTGGAATCCATGTCAGTACCTCCATATGTGCTCGCTGTCTCTCTAGCGCAGGGTCACCATCATCAAAACATCACACCTTGGTCACAGAGTAAGAGGTGTTCCTTTTATGTTGCGTTCTGGAATCATGATTCCACCTTTATGGCTCTGTTATGTTACCAGAGGTGTTGCAAAGCTGTGAAATGGTGGAATCAAATGATCCCACATGTCGTTTATGCAGATGTCATTTCAGAATAAAGGCAAAATATTCCTGTAATAGAAGTGCTGTGTAAGAGGGGATATTGATTTTTATTTATTTATTTTTTTTTTTTTTCAGGTGTCATGTTTCTGTTGCTAAAAAAATCAAATTATTTCTTTAATATCAAAAGTCTTGACTTCAGTGTCATAAGATTTTTTAAAAGACTCAATCATTTTAACCCTTTCAAAATACAACGTTTATTCATGTCCTTCATAGTGGACTTCAGGACTTCTAAGCCCCATTTTTAATGCAGTAGGGAGAAGAGGGCGAAGTTTGGTAGAGATGATTTTGCTAAGAATATTGGAGGGAGATTCAGATACAGAGCTTTCTGAAGATGAGGAGGAGGAGGGTCAGAGAGAGGAAGAAGATGAGGGTTGGGAGGAGGATACTGCAGACACTGAGGGGCTCTGACTACTTCTCCAGAGGGAGGGGGTTTATTCTGTCTGTCCTTCAAGGTCTTCATCCATTCCAGTTTTCTGAGACTATTCTTCCAGGTCTTTTCAAATTAACCACATGTTCTTTACCACTAGGAGAGGTGTTGTGCACAGTTTGATGGTGGAATTTGGGGATTTTTAAAAACATTTTTGAAAATTTTAACTTAGACAATTTGTTCAATTAATTTGTCCAACACTATTCCAGTATGGTACCACTATGCTGTGGCGCAGGTGGTAGAGCGGGTCGTCCAATGATCAAAGAGTTGGCAGTTCGAATCCTGCCTCAAACTGTCCACATGTTGAAGTGCCCTTGGGCAAAACACTGCACCCTAAATTGCTCCCAGTGAGGTCTGATAGTGCCTGGAATAGTGACAGCCCACTGGTGTATGAGTCGCTGAATGTGAAACTACTATTGTAAAGTGGTTTGAGTACCATTAATGTGTAGAAAAGCGCTATATAAGTACAGACCATTTACCATTTATTCACCCAATTCTTTTCAAATTTCACACATGTTCTTTCCATGTGTCTTCATCTCAAGTTTTGCTTTTTTTTTTTTTACACGTTTTTTTACACATTTTTGAAAAGTTTTTCAAAATATTGAAAGTTAAGATTCAAAATTAATCCCTGGGTAAAGCAGGGGATCAGTGAGCAGGAGGGGTCAAGTGTTGTGTGACAGGGCGGGGTACTAGTAAACTCTGCTTACTTTGTCATTTGCTTGTTTTTAGACAGTGTTTATTTTTTGTCAGTGTTTGTTTATTTCCAGCCTGTGTTTGTTTGTTTTTGTATCATGTCCGTCCTCTCGTCTGTTTTCACACCTCTCATTGTAAACACCATTTCCATAGAAACCCCAGGTGTTCAATGTGATCTGAGCTATTGGACGAACACCTCGGATAATCGGTGCCATGGATCGTGTTTCCTGAAGCTGAAACATGATCCTCGCGCTGGAAACCGACTCCTCACATGTCATGTGACCTGTAAGTTGTCAACTGTGGCAGCGTCAGGTTTGAACAAACGAGATAAATTCAGACTCTGTTCAGTCCAACTGGAAACCACTGTCACTGTGGAAACAGGTATTATGGTATGTTTAGACCAAGTATGTTACCAGTGGTAACAGGAGGCTTATGTTGTCCCAGCCTGAGTTTGTAAAACAGCACAATGACTTGAACATTTAGTCAACTGACTAATGAAGGCTGTTTCTATTAAACTCATTTATTAAATTATTGATTAATGGATTTATGTCAAGCAGTAAAATTATAACCATTCAGATTTATATTTTAATTCATAACAACATATCAAAATAGGAAAACATGAGAACCTTGAACAGCGTGGGTGTGGTCTGGTTTTGGTTTTGGTTCTGGTCCAGGTCCAGTCTGTGGACACTGAGGTTTGTTTCCTGTCATCGCCAATAAAGGTTGAGTCTAAACCTATCATCAAAGATACGGTTTTCAGATCTGACATGATATACATCATCATCATTAAACACCTTGACATACAGTCCTGGAAAACATTATTGGACCATCAAAAGTCATCAAAAACAATGGTTATGAAATCAGGTACTAACTCCAGTGTGTATCATGTGACTAAAAATGAAAAGAAAAGAAAACATGGAATGTCTAAAAGCACTGTTTTTGTCAGTATGATGCCAAAGATATTGATGGAAGAACTTATGTGATTTTGGTTATTATCAAGAAAACCATGGAAAATGAATAGATATCAGCTCTTAAATTAAAGTCTTATCAGCTATTTTCTTTGTTATCATTATATTTATTTATATTTTTCCAAACAAATGTACCTTTAGTTGTACCAGGCATTAAAATTAACAAGAAATTGAAGAAAACATAGGGTGGGTTAATCATTTTTCCTGTGACTGTAGATGACAGGTCCATAAATGTGATGATATTGGTCTTCACTATGTTTATGCCTTTGTTTCCACCTCTTTCTAATATTCCATCATTAATTAATAGTTGGTTTGTTTTCTTCGTCTTTCTTCATTATTCTACATGTTTTTCCTGATCTGATGAAAACATCTGGTCTGTTTTTCTCTGAATGTAAACCTGGTTAATGTTAGAGATAAAACCTTTGTTATGTTTCTCTCTGAAATGACAGTGAATTCGGGGGCCATAATTCCTCACCGGCCCCCATCAATCCCTCTGGTCTGGTCTGGGTTCAGTTTCAGCCTGATGTAACTGGATCCTCAGCTGCTCTATTATCCTGCTCTGCTCTTATTAGATAATGGCTTGGTGTGGGTTATCTAATCTGCACCTGAATACTTCATGGTAAACGCTGCACTTTAATGCTTTACCTCTATCCGAGGCCCAGATGGTGCCCCCTACAGGCCGTCAGACAGACTGCAGATGGACCCTGGATGAGGCCTGGACCTAATCTGGTTCAGCTGGAGTCTGAATTTAGGTCTTTTACTGGTAACAGGTCTGGGTCAGTCCACTGTGGTCCTGGAGTGGGGATCACAGTTTTCCTTGTTTTTTAAATGTGGACACAGTGAGTTGTGGTGTGGATGGACATGAGACAGGTTGTGATTCTGAAATGTATGAATTCTATAAATAAAACCCAAATATCTTTGAACATCTTCATTTTGCGACAGGTCAGGGGTTGATGGACTTTGAAAGAGAAGAATGATGCTGATGCTGAACAAGCCTCATCATTTCCATCTGAGCTGAAGCAGGATCAGATAAGTCCTTCATTTCCTCAAGTTTCTTGGTTCTGTTGAGTTACGGGTGGTTCTATTTAAGTCCAACAATTTGAAGACCAAAGGAGACATGATGATCCATGTGCAGCTGAGATCCAGGGCCTCAGTAGAACCTGGACACAAAGTTCGATAGATTTGTTAAAGTAAGACCACTCCAAAACCCAGAGATGTTTCCACTGATAGGCAGAGGTTATTTAGGATCTGCTTCTGCTCTGATGTCAAGACATGTGACATCAGAGCTGCTGGTGTGATGTCACTGAGTGTGCTCAGAGGTGTGACATCAGATTGACCATGGAATGACCCTGGACTGAATGCCACCATCTGGACCAAGAGATACTGAGTCCATTTACATGACCATAAATATCCAATTACCGTTAATAATCTGATAATTGTAATGAATCAAACCTGATGCTTTTAAATGCACTTCAAAAATGTGATAATCGATAAACCCTGGTTTAGACATTTTAGTCAATTATTGAATTTAGTTTAGAGTTTGTACATACAGTCATGGCCAAAGGTTTTCAAAAAGTATCATTTTCATAAAATTTGCCACCTAATTTTTTTTTTAGGTACATTGACAAATAACTTAAGGAATTATCCAGGTTTCAATTACTTTTCTTAACAAATAAATTACATTTAAGCAAACAATCCTTTTGTGAATTTCACAAAACTTTTGTCATGACTGTAGATGCTGATGAAGATGAAAGTATTGAATCAAATACAACCCCAATCCCAAAAAATGGGAGCAAAAAATAAAGTGTTGCATTTATATTTTTAAGTGTACAGTCACAGCAAAGTTTTTTGGGAATGACACAAGTTTTGTTTTCACAAAATTTGCTGCCTAATTAAAAAAAAAAAAAAATCTACGTACATTTCTAAGGTACATTGACAAATAATTAAAATAATTATATAGGTTTTAAATACTTTTATTGACAAATAAATCACATTCAAGCAAATAATCCTCGTGTGTCATTCCCAAACTTTTGGCCGTGACTGTACATAGTAATGTTGTTGTCAAAACCAGCCAGACTCAGACCAAGACTGAAGGATATCAAGACCAAGATGAAGACCAAAAACAAACTAGAGTTAGAATTGAAATGACATGATTCCTCATATCGCCAAAGTGTCATGACTACCGTATTTTTTGGACTATAAGTCACACCAGAGTGTAAGTCGCACCCTTGCAGCTTGCCATTAGGCAAGACAAACAGCTGCTTCGGGTCCACTAGCCCGCAGGGGCTCCTAGAGGGCCAACAGATTTGACACAAACAGTCGAGGATAAGTTCAATACTCAGCGGCAGTGACAAGTAGCACAACAACTGGTCGTCTCAAATTCCCTGAAGGAACCCCCTGAATCAAACTCACCCCTCCCCCACCTGTCTCCATCTGTCAGAGTGACACAGAGATACTCATCATATAAACAAACGTGAGTTTTCCATTTGTCAAGTTACGTAGGTCATGTGTTTTATAATGATGCCAAAAAAACATTATGAAGTAATGAACATTTTTTTGTTTATGGCAAAGTAAGTGGAAATAATAGGTATTTAATTTTTACTTGCACAAGTTGCATTTGTTTTAACAATAAGTGCCAGAATATTATCAGTTTGATGTTATAAAAGAGCACTATGTGTCTCATCATCTACTATCAGCTATAGAACTATATATTATTTCATTTTCTTCTTTGGCTCAGGATCACTAAGAAACTTTCTAGCACCTGAAGGTGTTACAGGACCTTCAACAAATCCTAAACATGCGTGCTTCTAAGTAAATGATTTTCATCTTGACAATGTTTTAACTTTTAAAGATGTCTTTTGATGTTATATGCCATGTTATTTATGTTTGTCTTTAGCTCAGCCTGCATTTACACACAGTCCTGCTACCTCCAGTGCAACAGCCTCAAGTAGGAGTGTATCCAGTGAGCAGTCGGATTCAAGCAGTGCAACAAGAAACATTCCTTCTCCTGACTCTGTTGATATGTGATGTTTTAGATGTTTAAATATTTACTTGTAATTTTTCCGGACACTTTGGCCTTTCTTGTAATAATTATGTGTGGTATTTATTTATTTATTTTATTCTAATCCCATCATGAAGCTACAACTACCCCAAGACCTATATCAAATCACCCCAGTATGACGCCAAAGCGTAAAATACACCCATCTGTCTGTGTCAGTTTGACGCTTTGACTCTCCTAGGCGTGACAAGTACGCGTTTATATGAAGGTAAAATGCCAGTAGGGGGCGATAATTTCAACTTCAATGACAACAACTTTGCTCGGAGAACAGAAGAAAATCAAAGGTTCAAAGGTCCTAATCACAACATCCCAGGCAAGATGATGACATGTATATTATAAAAAAAATATTATTTGCTTTAGTTTTAGTATTTTAAGGTGCTTGTGTGTGTTGTCTTGTTACACTAATTGTATTTCATTCAGTTGAAATAGAGAGCTGACTGTTATTAATGCTAGATACACTACGTTATGTTAAGAGTTACTTTTTTGTTTTTAGCTTTAAAGCTAACTGCTAGGGTAAAGTTGAATAGTTATGGTGCAGATCCACTGGCAAAGGACGCTCCACTCCGCTCTGCTCCTTCTCCATTCGTATCTATGGGACGCGCCGTGTTCGCGTGCTGGAGCTTCCGTAAAGCATTGTGGGAACGCTCCGCGCTCAAATTGACACGGGGGGGGGGTGCTCCGTGCTCTCATTTACATAAAGTTGAGCAGAGCCCACTGTGTTGGGCTCTGGAAGACCACACACCGATAGTCGTACAGGGAATGTGTAACGAGGCATGGAAAAAAGTGTTCGAAGTTGTTGCTGTCGATAATAAGTGATAACACA
>JAPTGZ010000001.1:38862718-38886828 GCA_029814645.1 Fowleria isostigma | reverse complement strand
ACGTCCTCCCTCCAACCCTTGGTGTCTCAGACACAGTTGATTTTAACTGTTTCTTCACAGCAGCTCCCAGAGCGATTTGAAAAACCATCTGCAGTCAACCACAGGAAGTGACATCCTATCAGGACTACAGCAGCCACATCCATCTGAACATTCTCATCTGAATGGAATGAAAGCAGAGGATGATGTTAGCCCGTTCACCACAAACAGAAGAACTGATGAGGATGTTTCCTCAGGTTTTAATCCCCTCTCATTCATAAACTTGGAATGAAAATATTTGTAAATATTCTCATAAAATGAGTGTCACAATATGATTTATTGTTGACCTTGATAAAGTGGAACTGTGTTAAGTATGTGATCATTTACCAAAGGTCAAAGGTGATTAAATTATAGAATTAATGTTTTCTGTCGTTTTATACATTTCCTATGACCCTAACGTTCTTCTTCCCAAACTCCTCATGTAACTGATTGATTTAAAGCAAGGCATGGCAGACAAAAACACTGATTTTTCATGCAGGGGTTGACTTTGAAATTTGGGCTAGTTTACTCCTTCAGTGTGTATTCTTTCAAGGTGCTATAAAGAAAACATTGAAATAACATTAAGATGTTTATTTCATTAGTTTGTTTACTTGTGGCAGTAAGTTTTTTCCAAATTTACCAAGAAGTTAGCAATCTAATGCAGCATGCCAGGTTTTGTCTGTTTACTAAAGTCTGTCATGAGTGGTATCACATATGTACACTAAACTTTCCAGTTATACATGTAATAGTATTCTGAAGATATTTACAGAGGGATTTAATAAAACATTTCTGGCCTGATTTATGTGACATTTTAACCAAAATAATATGGAAAAAATATCTTTTTTAAGGCTATGGACAGTATATTTTAATTTTCTAGTTAATGAAAGCAGATATCCTGAAATCCCTCTGTAATTTAATTTTTCATCTTGTGTCTAAACAAAATGAAAAAAAAAACGCACCTGGCTTTATTATATATTCAGCTATATCTACTGAAAATATGTGCAAAATTATGTAAGTTTAATAATTAATTAAACATACAAATTTCAAAAAAAATTGTAATATTTTTTTTTCATACTTAATCAACTGAGGGAGTTGTGTGGGGGATATCTATTATTTTAAAACTGTACCCTATTCACCTGGAGTCTCACATTAAAACCAAAAATCCAACCAGACACAAGCAGATAATGATGACACAACACCTTTCCATGTTACCAAGACTTTATTTGAGCTCAGTGCCCATTGATTCCACCGAACCTCCACATAGGCTCCAACATCCTTCACCTTTTGCACCGTCACAAGAATCCGAGCAGGTAGAACTTCCTCTCATGGTTAACCCTGTTTTTCTCATGCGTAAAAAACAGGCGAAGTGCCAACACATCGGAACAGAAGGGCAAAGACGTGAAATTCACATGTCGCTTGGCAAGATAAAAAATAAAGATGTCTTTATGGGAAATGATTCTATTATATACAATTCAGAGCTTAAAGAAAAATAAAAACACCCAGAAAATAGAATGATTAAAGCATGCCCATTGTCACACCATGAGGAGGAGGCGGCAACCGAGCGATTCATTTCATCTTCACACCAATTCTTCTCTTAATAAGCACAGGATTTAGTCGGGAATCTCATATCGGAATAACATATGTCAGATCTCAGTCCAATCTGCTGTGATTTTTATCCAATAGGAAGGAGAGAACATATCAAATAATTTAAGGTTCAGTGTTTGTACATGTTGTTGTCCTCCTACAGATTCAAAGTATTTGTGATATACGTCACCATGCAATGTGAACCGAGCAGGGAACCGTAAATGGACGAGTATTATAACTGTGGGCAAAGCTGGAGTATCTGTGAGGGGTAAACTGGACCGGAGCTCCAGAAACCAGTTGGACCAGAACCGACCGGGAGCAGCAGGCGGATCCATAGCACCGTGGCAGCAACGCTCCTTCGCCACAATCAGTCGGATTACTGGAAGCCCATGAAGACAGTTCTGTATGCTGTCCTTGGAAAAATAAGAGTGTGTGTCCATTAAATGAGGAATCGGTGGAGATCAGGACCTTTGAGGCGAAGCGTGTCCGAAGACTGATTATACATGAACGTGTTTCAGTCTCTTTGTATTATCTAGCGGGAACCGTCTTCTCCCTGGGGTTGGGTTTCCCCTTTGCCTGCCCGGCCGCCGCTTTGGGCCTGGTTCTGGTGGGGGCGGGGCCAGAGGACGTCTGGACGGTGGCTTCCTGTGAAGCGCTGCGCCGCATGGCGGTCGTGGCAGTCCTGGGCGGGAGCACGGGGACAGTCGGGGCTCGAACGGACAGGGGCTGGCGGGACGGACAGACTCTCTGAGGGGAGGGGCTGTCAGTCCTGCAGTGGGTGGAGCTAAGGCTGCGGCGGGTTCCAAAGAGGACTCGCAGGGGCATTCGAGGACTGCCAGACTGAGCCGGGACAGGGGCGGGACGGGGACACGAGGAAGAGGACCGCGGCGAGGCGGGTTTGGGTTTCCGCTGGACGCTCAGAGTACTGAGAGTGATTCTCTGATGCCTGTGGACACAAAAGGAAAAGAGGTCAGCTTATTACACCACATTATTTCTTAAAATAATAAATAAATGAAATGAATGAATGAAAATAAGAAAAAACAGCTTCAAGAAAGTAACAAAAAACTACAGAGAACAACTCAACATCAGCACAAATATAAATTAATGTAAGATAAATTTAAGGTAAATGTAGGATAAATGTCCTTGGGTTCAGTTTTGAACAAGAATAAAATATGTCATCACGATAGACGTTTAATTAACACTGGCTTCGTATATTTTATTAGACATTGTCAATATAAAACCTGAAAATCCAAACTAACCCTAAAACCTAGGAAAAGTCCAATCTAAATAATTCATTAAAATTAAACTAAAACTAATTCACTTGTAAGACAAACTCAAATTAAATAAATTATCTCAAGTTAATTTAGTTTTTATATTGCCAATTATTATTATTACCATTATTATTACTTACTCATATTACTTATTACTTACTTATATATCATTGTTATGACTACTTTTGATTACTTTTATTATTATTATTTGTTATTATTACAATTATTCATTACTACAAGTATTTCTCATGTGTTTCTAACCTGTTTTAGCATTGTTTATATAGTTATTGTTATTAACATTTTCTTTTCTCTTTTTTTTCTAATTCTTATATTTATGTATGATGTACCGACACTGGATTGTTAATTTCACAGAGGGATCAGTACAGTTCTGTCTGATCTAATATAATGTAATCTAATCTATAATAAAAATAGATGCCATGAGTCCATCCTACCCTAGTTTTTCTAAAGAGTTTTGATAATATTTTGATTCAGACCCGTTCCCGGGGGACGGCGCTCCTTTGGTGCTGCTGGACTCAGGTATAGACAGAGGAGAAACAGCGGCAGTGCCCCCCCCTGAGGGCCTCTTGACGGGGGTGACAGGCCTGGGGATCCGGCTCCGGGTCTCCTTGGATCCCTGCTCTTCCGTAGGTCTGAGACGGCAGCTCCTCCTGGACTCGTCGGAGGTGTGAGTGTCCTCCTCGGAGCCCGTGTTGGACAGCGTTTCAGATGCTCGCCGGCGCTCGTCATCTCCCGAGGACAAAGACGAGGATGTCCCTGACAGCATCCGCCTCCTCATCCAGCGACCCTGTTGCTTCTGGACCAGCATCCGGGCCAGATCCAACTGCCTCGCCCTCTGCTGAAGACGAGCCCGAGCTGAGACCGAGGACGACTGCTCTGAACCTGAGTCTTCCTCAGAGATCAGCACAGGGATTCGGCTCCGGACCCTGGGCTTCATGGCCCCTGATTGCTCCATCACAGCTGGTTCTTCAGTGGACGACGGTGGCTTCGAAGGTTCCTGTGACAGGTGATGAATCGGTGAAATGGCTTCTGGGACAGTATCCAAACACTGAGCCAGGACAGATGGGCCGTTTTCAGTGTTGGGCTGTTTGTCCACTGGTGGGCACTGGTCTGGACCCAGTGGAGCCTCTTCCTGCTTAGGCCCCTCCCCTTCCTCATGAGCATCAATTTGAACACCTGATTCCCTCATGATGGCGAGGACTTCCCGATCGCTGTCCCTGGCGGAGTGACCGTTGGAAGACATGACGTTGAGATGGGACGTCTCTGCGATGTGGATGAAGGTGCGCTCAACTTTCGTGAAAGGTGGAGATGCGGGAGCAATGGGGGTGGAGGGGCGTAGATCTGACCTGAGGGCGGGGGACAGGCGTCCGGTCTCCGAGGATTCAGGTTGAAGGACATCCCCGACCAAAAGGCGGTCGTTCCGGGGGGTGAGGGCAGACGGAGTGGCCAACTCTGCCTCTAAACCCTGGTCACCACCCGAAGGGGATTTGCGAGTGTCTCCCGGAGAGAAGAGAACGAGGGTCTTGGATGCATCCTCCAGATCGGGGTCAGCGTCCGCGGCTGAGGCATGTTCTCTTGGGCCCCTCTGGTCCTCAGCCATGAGTGTGGACGGCGCTGCTTCCTGGCTGCGCTCCGTACTCTTCTGACTGGCCTCACTATTGGACTCACTCTTCGTCACATCATCGTCTCTCGGTCCTGGAGGTTCGGGGACGTCTTCGTCTGGCGTGGCAAAGCTCCGGCGCTGCGGCAGAGTCCCGGTGAGCATGACAGTGAGGAAATCTGCTCGCTTGGCCTGGAGCTGGGGAAGGATGTGGAAATGTTCCTTTTCATCGCTCTGACCCTTCGTCCGGTAATCTGGAGAAGTAGGCGATGGCGTCTGGTCAGTGGGCGACAGCACCTGAGAACAACAAACCAACTGTCAATCACCAACAAAATCCACCCAGACCATCAACAACTAAGCATCCTTCCACATGTTCAACCCTGGAATCATATTTTCCTGTTTTAGAAAAAATACACATCTGGAATGAAATGAAATCAAGACACAGAAAACTCAATGACAACATCCCAAACAAAGCAGATGCTGAAGAACATAAACACAATCAGACACTGGACCTGGAAGACAGACCGACCTGGTACCTGCTCCGAACTCCACTTCTAGGTTAACTTCCTAAAATATGACACACAATATTATAGATATCCACATAAAACAAGAAAAATCCCACCTCAGTGAGAATGTAAGTGTGAAGATCCTGTTGAAGATTAGAGCTGAGTTTGATGATCTGATCTGTTTGTTCTGATCGACCTTGTCAACATGAACGACATCAAAACAGAACAACATAAATACGACAACTGTGGTTCTTTCACAATCACACAATATTATGTATTCCATTACCTTCAGAAATGAGCAAAATTAAATTGTGCACTAGAAAACTGGCAATGGAAATTACCAAAATGTTGCAAAAACTGTCAAAGATTGCAAAAAGTCGCTGTCATATGGCAGTGTTTGAGACATTTTAATATAGAAGTATAGAGCAAAAGTGTAATGGAAATGCATTTTGCACATTTTCACTAGTCATGGGCATGACAAGTCCTGAACCACGAGAGGTTCAAAAACAGAACAGTTCATTAAACGTTAGCTGGGTCATTTGGAAATTTTGTATCCACAACTCAAAAGTCCATTATGTATGGCTGCTGACATAAATAATGACTTTGTCTTGAGACACTCAGGCACCTACAGAGTGAAACTACGACATATCGCAAGACTGTAGATGGGACTTTACTAGAATCACACATCAGAAGCCAAACACTCTTCAATGGAAACACCTACAAGTTGGTCGAAATTGTAGAAATATTGCTTTTATTTTGTGGAAAACTGTAATGGAAAGCCAGCTACAGTTTCATCATACCTTTAACAGAGAATATTTAATGAAAAACAAAGCAAAAATAAAACTACTGATTGTGTTCAGTTTAACTGACTCTGAGGAACATTTATAGGTAACATCTGTTCATATGATGCAAACTGATTATGAAGCTAATGGTGATGTTTCATCATATTTTATTAAATTTTTTCCACTTAAGTTTGTTTCTTGTTAAACTTCCTAGAAATCAATCCCTGAATGAAAATGTGACAAACCACACAGGAATACAACATGAGTCACTGTGGTTAGGCTTTGGTCACATTTTGTCAGTTTTTGATACAAGCAAAACATAAGCTGAATTCATTTTCTCAACGTGTTAAAACACTGACACTGTCATATTAATGATGGAGGTAAAACCTTGACAGCCTTTCTTTAACCAGAATTCACTGTAAATAAAAACTGCAGCGTTACATGATGTATTTGCCCCAAAACCATTTTAATGACATTTTGGTTGTACACAAGCTTTTAAAGATTGTCTAGATTACATACATTGATATAAAAGGCACAAAAAATGCATTGCAGAGTTTATCCTTAGACAGCACGCAGTCTGATATCAGGTGATTTTCAAGTGTTTCCCTTCATAAAGATTTAACATACAGCCTGTACATACATACATACTACACCCCGCTAGTTATCATGCTATTAGAGATTAACTGCAAACCTAATTACTCTCTACATTTCTGTATATATGTACACGTTATCATTGGATTTACAAAAAGTTTAAAATACATGCTTTACCTGTAAATTATACAAGCAGTACTGTACAGTCGTATAGTGATAGAAAAGAAATGCTTACATGTATTTTACATGTGAAAGACACTCACGGATCATCACACATTGTGATCTCTTAAATCTGTTTTACTTCAACGACACAAAACCCTGCTTTTATTGCGAATAATGCTAAAGGAAAATTTGGAGATTTTAGAAAATCCTTTGTGTTCTGCTGTTAGCCTAGCGTTAGCTTATCACAAACACTTGGACGCGGGAGAAAACGGTGAGCATGAACACCAGCGGAAACTACGCTTCCTACAAGTTTCTCTCATTGAAGATTTTGAAAATACAACCATCATGAATTTTTACCATGTCTGTGATGTAGTTGAGCAGAAAAAGGTTAAGAAAAATAATGAAAGACAACACTGAAAACAATAAAATTTGGTGTGAGCGGACCCTGAAACTTGATTAAAAAAATTGATTAAAAATAAATAACCCTATCCTGTACAGAAATGATGACAGTTAATATGTAAAGTAAAACTCCAGTTTTAACAAATATCCAGCAAAAATCTGACATTTATGTGGGATAAACTGAGTTCCTATCCCACTAACTGGTCTTTTTAGTTTATTTTGTAGTTATTTAGTAGGGACAATACACTATACATATCTAGATTTACTATAGCTAACCATTTTTATCTGTTGTCCCTGAGAAGAAAACAAATAATTTCTGTACAAATCTTTTTTACATACATAACGTGTCTTCTGCATTCACCTGGTGATGTCAACCTTTGGAAAAAATAGATGGTAGGTATAAATAGTACATAAGATGGGGCCCAAGACTGATCCATGGAGGACACCACCAGAACATTTTGCAGTTTTAGACAGTGGTAACACCGTCCAGTGATGACACTAACTGAATCATATCCAACAGTAAAATGCTACAAGTAAAAGCACAGACACAAACCTAAGAATCACACAAATAAAGGCGCAGAACTTCATAATAATCTGAAAATTAAGGCGAGAAAAAAGGTAAACTTGTGTTGATACTTTAGCAGAGAGAGGTCATGGAATGTATTTTTAGGTTCTATGTTGCATTTATTTGTGCATTGTTCATTGTTATTGGTTGTTTAGTTGAGTTGTAGCAGCGGTTAAACTATCAGATGATCATCTTAAATACAGTTGCGGAAAAAATTATTAGACCACTCTATGTTTTCTTCAATTTTTTGTTCATTTTAATGCCTGGTACAATTACAATAGCTCATAAGAGTTTAATTTAAGAGCTGATATCAATCAAATTTCCATAGTTTTCTTGATATTAACCAAAAAACATAAGTTCTTACACCAATAGCAATGACATTGTACTGACAAAAACAGTGCTTTTAGGCATTCCATGTTTTCTTTTCTGTCTGTTTTAGTCACATGCTACACACAGGAACTGATTGCATAACCATTGTTTTTAATTACTTTTGATGGTCTAATAATTTTTTTCGCAACTGTATGTCTTGTTATCTGAGATTATCTATGGTCAGAAGATCAGGACGACAATCTTAACCAAAGATCTGGTCCATGTTTCAATAGCTTCAACATCAGCCCAGAATCACAGTGTAAATAAACCCAGCTTCCTGAAGTGCATTTGGGAGATTTTGTTGACTGAATTCTAAATCAACTTCCAGACTTTCCCACAGTGACACTACAACTATGCCACCTCATCAAAATACAGGATGGTTGTATTTGAAAACAATGAAACAAAAGAAAAGCTATGTTATTTCCTGTCTTCAGTAGATTCATGCATTTAGCTGAATTTAACACAGACATGATAAACCGCACATGAATATAAGAAAACATCCAACTCCACATTTGTCTGATTCAATCTGCCTTTCACTGAATGAAAGGTTTTAGCATCAGTTCACATCAAAGCCAAATTCATTCTGAACTTGTGGATTAATGAGGTTTTCAGTCCAAACCCAGCTAACATCATAAAGCATATGAATGAGCGCTAGGCTAACAGTTTTCATCTGGGTTCGTTGTTTGAGATACGCTAAGCTAATCGCGTCCATGAACAACTAAAGGATTTCCTATAATGTGTGAACTACCACTGACACAAGGTGAGTCTACAGGTGAACAAAGAGATAAACCTACCTCAGAAAAAAACATTCTGCAGTTTCACCCTGTTATTCCATAAAGTTTAGCTCCAACATTTCAAGAACACAATAAAATGTTCATCTGGGAGAAGAATAAAACATTCCTTTTTACATTTCTTCTGTTCCTATGTGTGAGGCAGGACGTCAATGTTTGTTGTCAACTTTGGAAAAGCAGTTTAGGGAAATTACGGATCTTCTTCCAATTCAATTTTCATTCGTCTAGTTGTTAGTTAAGTTGATGGAACTTAAGAATAATATGACATATTTCCCTGAAGTTTGTGTTGGGGTCTATTTGTGTTTTTATTACAGTAGCGTCTCCATTTCTAAGCTAAGCTTTAGTTCAGTTTTACTGTTTTTCCCTCAAATCAAAGTGGGAGCATTTATTTTTTATTATTCAACTGTTATGAACGATGGGGTTTGGATGTTCGGGACCAATTTCAAATCATCAGTGTTACAAATATCTTCAGCTGTCACTGAACATGTTAATGGTCTGAAAGATAATCACAGTTTTGGAGGTTTAATCATATTTACTTTAGTTTATAAATCGCAGTAAAACATTCAGTTATTGTTTCCAGATAAACTAAAGCCAGGGGGACTTTCATCCACTGGGCAGGAATTATGTCCAAAACTACAAAATAACAACGTGATATCATGACTTCACACAAATATACACGCCGCTTTTAATTGCCGTGTTATCATTATGCATTATAAGCTTTTTGCTTGTATGTTCACGCTGCGTCAAATACTACGCACTGAGGGTTAGGATCAGGGTTAGGGTTATATAAACCAGAGATCTTGGCGTAAATTGACATGCGATTAAATGCCGTGGAATAACACGCGAAAAGTCAAAAATGCCATGACAATTGGCGTGACATACGAGATTTCATAAGATCAGTCTCAAAATAAGACCTATCAAATGTGAAATGTAAGTCTCATCTTAACTCTCAACAAACCCTGGATGTAAATATTCACATCAACGTTGCAGAAGGAAAGTAAAACGGTCCCGCCCTCCCACTGCGTTCCTTGGTCTTAACGCCATTGATCCGTGAGTATCCTGTCTGTTAGCGCCGTTTCGTTATGTACAAAAGAATCACAGACATGTTTTCAGTCAGAGGTGTGTATTCACTGTGTTTTGTTGTAATTACAGTACAGTGCTGTTTTTAGTCATGTTACAGTCAGAGGTGCGCTTCGTACAAACGGCAGATCTCATGCAAAGAATGGCAACAGTCCCAACAGTCTTCAGGAATCCAATGCTGCGCTCGCCGATGACTTTTAACCAATACGGCACCGGCGTTCACAGACTAAACATATTATCAGTGACAATCTTGTACGGTAGGTAGGTGAATCGTTTTGCAGACGTGCAAAATAAAGTTAGCAGCTTAACCACTTCATACATTCTCTTAAGCGATTTGTACGAACTTGTGTAAGCGAAGCAGCAAGAAAAACAAACTGTTCAGACCCAGCAAAGCCCAGGCCGAGCCGATACAAGTCAAATCAAACAGCATGTGGTGCATATTCAGGAAATGTAGCCCTTAACTCATGGAGAAAGCAATAGGTTGGCTTTCATTGCACTAAACGGCCATAAACCTTCAGTGTCACACTTTGACCAGATGTTGAACTAATCCTGCACACATCCATCACCTTCGCTCACTTCGTTAACAGCGTTCTTGTAAAACAGACTTTATTAGAATGATGGACAGTGTAGAGGAAAAACTTCTACTTAAACTCGTCAATGTTGTGTTTTACAGGTTCCATGGAAAGTTCATCCATAATATGCTGATAACTCACTAGTTTCAGCTCCAATCATGGGTTCTCAGTTTACATGTATTTTTTTAGTCTTTTCATGAAACTCTAATATGTTTATTAAATATTTTCCACTGACTTACAACGTTATTTCAGTTTGTTTTTTTAAACTTGCAACTATCTACTTCTGAGTTTCTATGGATGTACTTTCAAAATATAAAACCTGTAAAATAAAGCATCACCCAAAAATCTGAATGAATTTTAGCAGCTTCCCCTCTGTTTGGCATAATGCAACTTGAAGAAATAAGCTTCACATGTTTGTGAATTTTTAAGTGTCCATCAACAGGAAACAGAGTATAATGTCCTGACAACAGAACCTAAAAACCACCTGGAACATCCATTAGGATTCACTCAACCTCCTACATCTGGTCAAACCACCTCCACTGGCTCATACAACTGCGGGTTTTAACCCATGACCGTTTATTTATTTTTTTGGTGGCTAGAATTAAAGTCAAAGACAGAAACCACACATGAGTCACTTGAATATACAAAGACAATCACAGCTTTTCGCCTCAAAAATGACATGAAACATGATAATACAGACTCAAAATATGAGCTGTTGATGATCTTATGGTGTTTAAACGATGTTTCACTTTAACTGTGTGTGAGTAGGACTCAACCCACTGATACACTTTTACTATAATGGACATAAAATGATCATTTAACAGTGCATGTCCTCCAGATTTAATTCTTATTCTCACTCATTACCTCTGAAAATGGTGCTTTTTCCTCATCATTGGCATACTTTTCATTCTGGCTGACCATTTTCCTAATTAGGGCCGCACATATAATGGAAAAATAGCAATATTGCAACAGTGGAGTGTGCAATATTCATATGGAAAAGACGTGCAATAATTTAAAATTTTTTTTTTATTAACTCTCTGTTTTACACGCCATGGGGTACCAGGGTGGTTTTATCTACCACTCTAATGTGATAGATTGTCTGGCAAAAAAACTAAAGTAATGCTACTGCTGCTGGCTGAATGCAAGTTTACATATTATTGATGTTGAAAAGATGTGAATATTTTCAGAGCACAACTTTGAGCAAGGCCAAAACACTTATATTTAAAGATTTTATTTTTCGAAGTGGTTACTGACAGTACTGTGTCACAAAATATCGGTTTGTCAATTACCACAGAGCCAGTCAGCGCCCTTGTTATATCATGTGTAGACTGGTAACTTTTTAACTCCTGAAACATCATGTCCCAAAAAGTACCAAGGCAATCAGATAGCAAATAGGTCAGATTTGTAGCTATCTTATATTTAACTTAAAAGGTTATGCATAGGATTACAATGCAAAAGATTTTGGTTCAATTCCTAGTCAACCTAATTTTTTTTTCCTGCAGATTTTCAAATGGGGTCACTGCACCAAGGCTGCCAGTAGGTAAGGCCGACGTTGATATAAATGAGTCACTGGGACAACATTCAGAGCGCAGAATTTAGAGCACAGCACTCAATACACTGAAGTGACACAGAACGGAGAAATAACATGGCACACTAGTAGATGAAATTGGTATTTCTTTAGGTGAATGAGAAATTTTGCAGTATTATTGTTATCGCAATGCTGTTCACCCATATTACTACTGCAAGTTTTTCCAATATTGTGCTGCCCTATTCCTAATCATCCATCATTTTTACTGCATGGGGTCAAAAAGTTTGACAATATTTTAGTCTGGAATCTATGGTTGACTGATCAGCTTAATGTATGAAATTGGAATATTGGGTAGTGAAAACAATAAGATTCAGCCAAATCATGAAAGAGAATGTATAAACTGTAATAAATGACTATAGTTGGTTTCATTTAACTTGACCTACAAAACACCAATCAGAGATTTATTTAGTGACTAATGTGCATTTATTCACCCAAAAATCAACCTCTGGATTCTATTAATTTGTCTAATATTCAGTTTAGATGGAGATTGATTTATAATCAGCTCATTGACTTCTTTAAAGACGGCCTTGATCAGAGCATCATCGATTAAAGAGCGGAGGGTTGATCATTATGGATCAGATCCCAGCGCTGAATCCGACGGATGATCACAAAAACCCTTCACTTATTGCATGTGCTTCCCTCGACTCAGTGATAAAGTGCGATAGTGAAAGTGGTTAAACAACACTGGAACAGATGAAAACACATGAAACTCGACAGCGGAATGTTAGAGCGCCGCCGCCACCGCTCATCCAATCACGCACAACCTGTAAAATCACCATGACGACGCCAACACACGACAAACCAAACCCAGTTGGAAGACTTCAACCCAAACAGCAGCTGAACTCAGACCACACACATTAACACCAAACCATCTGAGACGGTCAGTCCTGACCAGAGTCCAAGTCATTAAAGATCCAACAACCAAAGCACAAACTTCACAATGAGGAAACGTCAATTAACAGGATATTACTGCTAATTAACAGTCAGCTAATGTGTGTCAAGTACTGAATAAATTAATAGCTTAGTGAACTCACCCATTCACTGACTGATAGAAACACAACGAACTGTGGAGCTGCATTGAATAAAAAAAAACGAGACATTTCAGAAAATATACCAGACATCTGTTATGTTTAGTTTAGTTCATAACATCTGATTTGGAAGATAATTATCATTTTATACAGTTTAATTGTAATTATTTGTGATTTTCTGAACATTATTTAATTTGTGTTTTTATAAAATGTGATTTGTGGCTGAATTAATGATTTATTTTCTACTGAATTGTTTTGTGAAATGTATTGAATGACGTGTTTATTGTATTGAACTGATATTTTTATGATTTAATTATGGTTAATTTTATTTTTCAGATTCTTAGTGTTTCTTTTATATAAACATCTTTCCTCTTTCCCTTTGTCTTGTTTTTTATTTTGTTGTGAATATTTGCCCTTCTGAGCCTCTGTACTCAGACTCGTATATTTCAGATTCCGACGCCTTCACATATAAAACTCACACTATGTCACACACTGAACGAGGCGAGGCGTTCAGGCGCCTCATTTTGTATTGGTTGAAGACGCGTTAGGGCATATTGCTCAGTGGGTGGGGTGATCGGAGGGGAAACGCAGATTCAGATCGCCGGGACGACCCGCATTCCTTGACGATCGCTGCTTCATTTGAGCAGGAGAAGCAGAAAACAAACGAAAAACACCGTAAAGCTCAACAGTCCGTCCACGGTCCGTCCGCCGCTTCGCCGCCGTCTGACAGGAAGTCTCCACGTTCACATTTTTCCAGCAGTTTGCAGGTTTGTGGCGTGTGCAACATCAGGTTTGCAGAGAGGCTTTGTAGAGTTTATTGCATGGAAAAGAGTTCCCATCATCCCCTCCTCCTCCTCCTCCTCCTCCTCCTCCTCGTCTTCCTCATCTTCCTCTGCGTTGTAGTCCTAGTTGAGCTGCGTGTGTTGTTGCTGATTGTGTTTGTTGAGCAGCTGTCCCACTGTCCTGCTCTCACTCATATGGCTTGTTATGTTCAGTCATTGTGGACAAAGATGTGACTCAGTGTTTGCGTTTTTACTGTCCATGTGTTTTTGATGCAGAGCCGGTCTGAAGTAGCTGTCAAGAGGCGCCATCGCAACACAAACACTAACCTCACATCATCAGTGAAAAACAAACTAAATAGGGAAAAAAAAACAGCCATGAAACAAGATGATGACTAAAATAAAACTGAAAAAAAAACCAAACCTGAAACTGAAGTGTGTTTTCAAAAAATTAAATGGAAAAATGTATTGTATTTTCCATATTTGTATTTAGGTTGTGTATTTTAGTGGATATGAAAACTATCAACACCAGCAGAGGGCTGTACATGATATCACAGACAAAAAAAGACAATCTGAAATGAACAAGAATTTAAAAACGGAAACTAAAATAAAACTGAGTATTTTCACAAAATAAAAACTGAACTTAAACCTCAAACTAAAAACAAAATGTCAAAATGAATGTTAAAGAGTAAAAAAAAGGTTAAAGTTTTACCAAAGTTTCAACAAAGTACCGACATGTTTATAGCCAAGCCCTGTCCCTGACCTTTGACCTCCAGCCTCTGATGACCTCTGACCTCCTGGACCAATATTAAATTGTGGATCAATGTCATATGTTACTGGATTTTACTTTTATTCTCATCACTGACTTTGAGAATATTACAGTAGTTAAAAATTAAAACCACACTAAGTTGGTTTTTGATTTGATTTTCTGATTTTTTATTGATTTAAACTAATTTATTAATTTAAACTGATTTGATTTAAAACCGATTTATTGATTTAAAGTGTTTTATTGATTTAAACTGTTTTACTGATTTAAACTGATTCAGATTGTTATCAGGACTTTCTCCTTTTCATCTGATTAATCTGGTTTCAGTGACTCATACTGTCTAAATCCAAATATCTCCATCTTTTGCCTGGCGCCGTCTTTAGTGACTTTTAACTCCTGTGAGCATCCGACCGGCTCTGCGGTGTGTTCCTGGCATGTTGCGTGTTTTCTGTGTCATACGTGTGGGGTGTTTGGACCGGCGCCCTCTCAGCTGCTGTTCTTGTTCATGAGCTTGGCTAACATCTGCTGCAGCTGCGTCCTGGACACGTTCAGGACCGAGTGTCTGCTCCGCGGGCTGCCGGGTGTGGGCAGCGTGCCGGCGTGCCGCCGCCGAGCTGAGGCGGTGGTGGCCGTGATGTGGGCGGGGCTGCTCTCGGCAGAGCGGCTCCTCTGGATGAAGCTCCCTCCTCCGTGGGGATACTGCTCAGTCTCCAGGGTGGAGGAGGAGAAGACGTAGGAGGCCAGCCTCCTCAGCTGATTGGGCCGTGGTTGATGCCTGTCCTCCTCCAACTGCAAACAGACCAATCAGAGAGAGGGAGGGAGGGGAGGTTAACGAGCGGAAACGGACTCTTTGTAAAAAAGTCAATGTTGGTCTAATTTCTGATTGGCTTCCTGCCCTTGTCTCCGCCCCCTCCCTGACCCACTCAGACGTTAGACAGGAGAGAGCCGACTGGTGCTCTCGCGTATCTAAAGCCTTTAGCTGATTGGTCAAAGGTTTTGAGGGGAGGAGCCTGGGGAGAGAAGCTGAGGGAGTGTTGGCGTGTATGTGGCGCTTTGTCTACATTACAGCTATCGAAAAACCTACTGAACACAGCAACTAAAAACCAACAACGCCGACAGAGAGCTGCAGAAACCAGACCAAGGTCTGAACAGGGTCCGGGATTGGGTCCGGGTCTGGGTCTCTCACTTCAGATGAGGTTTAAAGGGTTAACGGTAGTCTTTAAGTCTGTGTGGACCTGATTTCTGACATTAAATACAAACCAAATTTATCAAGTGTCTTAAAGACTCATTAGTGGCTGATCTGAGACCTGGATCTGGATCTGCTCCTCCAGGTTTATATTGAGTAGAAATGGATTATTTATGACGTGACGTTTCTTATCACTGATGTAACAAGAAATTGAAGGGAAAAAAGTAAATTTAGTATATAATTCAATAAAGATGGAATGTGATCAAATAGTTTATCATTCTTTCACATACAACAGGAAATGTCCTGGCTCATTCTTTAACAATGAGTTTGTCTAGAGCTCAAACTGTTGGTTAAAATATGTCACTTGGTCACATTTGCTGAAAGGTGATTGGATTAAGGTATCAAACATTAGTTAATTTTAAGTTATTTCACTTGAGGGAACATTAAGTCTTATCCCAACATGGAAAATGTTCATTAATTATTAGGTCAGAACCAAGAGCTTGGTCTGAATAAGTACTGTTAATGTTCATCATGTATAAGTTGACACACAGAGTTCAGGATCTGTTCATCATCATAATAATTATAAGTATGAGGGGGGGGGGCTTAATCAAACTGTGATTGTCTAGTGTTGACTTCATTGTCTCAACATTTAACAGTTGACTTTCAGATTAACATTAGTGTAAGAGTGGTTTCTATACAATACTTTTTCCCAGTCTTTGTGGCAACAGAAGCAGGTGACACCGCCTTCAGGGTTAACCCTTTAACCCCGATGTGTCACCGATGACACGTTCAGAATGTAGGATGTAGTTTAAATGATTAACCCTTTATCAGGCAAGTGACTATTTTTGGTAATTTCTGCATACATTATAAGGCAGTGACAGCAAGTTTAAGTGAGTGAATCTCAGGGCAAATGTGGTCTACAGGGTCTGTAAGGTCCACCTCTGCATGAACAGTACGTGTACCTATTCTGTTAGGTACACTAAAAAAATCTTATTGTTTTTACAAAAAAACCCCAAAAACTGGCATCTGTGGTTATACCAAACAATACTGGAAAAAAACAAAACAAAAAAAAAACCAAACACACAGAAACATATTTATAAAGTAGCATGTAGATTTAACATTTTAAACATATATGTAACATTGGATTTTGGTAATACTCACATGCCTAAAATGTTAAATTTAGTTTATTTTGAATATGCAACAAAACAAAAGTAACCCTACTTAAGCCTTAGAAATACATCACATTGCAAGAAAACATAAAAAAAGCCTAAAACATATACATATACATAAAAACAAAGTGTAACTTCATTTGCATATTCGAATTTACTCCGCAAACGTGTTCACTTAAGTGTAACAATGATGGAAATATCACCAAAATTCAATGGTGAATAATGTTTTCAATTTAAATCTACATGTTACTCTGTAAATATGTTTATATTTAGATGAGTTGTTTTTTGTTTTTTTTTTACAGTATTGTTCTAGTAATCACAGCTGCCATTTTTAGATAGGATTTTTTTTTTTTTTTACAGTGTACCATAAAGTAATGGTACGAATGTAAGTAATGATTTTCAAAGGGATAATGTGCATGTTGACAGGTGTCTGAATGTTCTATGTTGTTGTGATGTTCTAATGTTTTATCATTACATAACATGTTTTGTTATTACATGTGTTTGTCTTATATTATGTCTAAGAAACTACATGTAGTAACTTCATTGACCTTATTTTCTACATAACAATACAAAAAAATTGTGAAAATTTCACAAAAGTAATAAAGTCTAGTTGTGTCCTCCAATAACAGACTAAAATTGAAATTTTGAATTTCAGCGTATATCCATGAGTGCCCTCTAAAGGGTTAAACTGGTCATCCTGCAGCTCTCCATTGACAGTCGGCTCTGGGATTCACCACATTGATCAGATCCTTCTATCTACAAAAAACTGTTGATGGAAATATTTTTCCCCCACAAAGAAGAAGAAAAGGAAGGAGAAGAAGAAGAAGAAGAAGCACTTTAAAAGGACACAAAGTCACCATCACGAGCACTGCACAAACTGATCTGAATATCTACGACAGTCTGAGCCTGGACAGGTCTGAGCTGTGGTTCTGAAGGAAAATGACCATTAGATGCTGAAAGAAACAGGGAACAAAAAGGAGATGGAGTCGTCGAGCACACGAAACACAGACACAACGGAGGAAAAAAGGAGGAAACATGGCTGAACGGAAGGAAAAGGAAGAGGAGGAACAGAAACTGAGTGAGAGAACAGAGGTAAAGGACTATTCCTAAACTGTGCTTACCCCGAAACATCACTTTTTTTCTTCTCGTCTTGTCCAATGGCCTCTCTCTTTTCTGTCTCGTCGGGTGAGTCAAACTCGACATACTGTGTACTTTTAAAGCGATAGGTTGGGGGCAAAGGCATCAGTAGTCATGTGGAAGTGGGGGTGGGGGTTGGAGAGGAGTAAAAAACAGAATGGCAGTCCTCGATGGTTGGCGGCCAACAGCTCTGACTCTACGGCAGAACGGGAATAAAACCAGAGCCAAGCTGAGCTCGATAGAATGTTACTGAGGCTAAAAACGATTTTCAGCGCCGACACTTAAACCAATGAGATGCACCGCTGTAGATCAACCAAAGCCAGTTAAAGAAAAGACGAAAGTTAATAAGCCACCAAGAATGGAGGACCAAACCTGACGTCAGCAAAGAAACAAATAAATAAATGAGTGCATGAAGAAATCAAATGGTCACAGAAATGTGTAAGTGAAGAGCAAACATGGATAAAAGAAACAGAAAAACTGAGAAATGAAGCAGTAAATCAGGTTGGCACGCCCAAGAGCAAAAGCCTGTAGGAAAAATAAAGAACTCCTGATGTAAGACAAATGTGAAACTCATTTATTCCACATTGTACACAAATGACTGCGAACGATTCTCACGACCGTGACTCGACCTTCAGTTCAATGGTAAAAAAAAACCGACAGAAGATCCAATAAAATACAAGGCAAAGATTTTGACGCATCAGTCGGTGATTTTCTTCAATTATTATTAGTAAATCCTGAGTTCAGACAATAAGCAGTGAATCATCTACAAACAGTTTTTAAGCCATTAATGATACAATTATTACTCCAAATATGGTGATATTTGACCTTCGATATCAGTTGGATTTATGAATCAGACTGTATTATAAATGTCTTTTCACACTGAGTTGATGAACCAAAGTTAGAGGTTACACTTTGTACAGACAATTTGAAGCTTACTCTCCATAGAAACAGCAGCTGAGGATCATGAGTAGGGCCGGCCCATGGCACAGGCAGACTAGGCGGCCGCCTAGGCCCACCTGTTGGAGGGGGTGTCACAGGAAGAAGGAGGAAGAGATAAATTAAAGTATGTCTATATTTTTCCTGTTTTTTTCATAACAGTGTAAAGTGAGAGGTTGATTTAAATTAACTATATCAATACCTCCAATTTTTCCCAAATAGGTAGGAGGGGGCAGCAGAGTTAGATATGTGCACATGTTCCTTACAAGAAGTGCATTGATATCTGCTACGTATGTCCATGAACTACAACAGAGTCATCAAACTTACAAGCAACCTGACTCATGGTTTACAAGACATGTAACTACCCTGCCCCAATGCAGGCTGGGAAACCTCTGTAGCTCTACTGTGGGGTTACTTGTAAGTTTGATGACTTGTTGTTGTAGTTCAGATGTAAGATTTAATCCACACTCTGGAGGGGGGAGGGGCGCCATGTCCGCGTTTCGCCCAGAGTGCCAGAATGCCATGGACCGGTCCTGCTCATGAGTATTGTGGTATTTAGAGTCCTAGAGCTGAATGTCCTGGTTCTGTTTTACTCTGGAGTGATTATTAATTTATTGGAGGTATAATCATCTGTATGACACGTCTGACATCCAAGTTCTGTTTTACAGGGTTTTATTATGTTAAATTTATTTATACTCAAAAATCATCAGCATAGAATGATTGAAAAGAAAATCCAATAAATACAGATATAAATGAGGATTAGAGTTAAACCGTTACAGATAAGTGATCAGAAGTTTTCATTTTAGTTTGGTTTTATAGGTTTTTATTGTCAGACTTATTTATGTTAGATAAAAAAGAAAAGCATCATCTGCCCATGAATGAAATAAGACTGCAGTTAATATTATAAATGAGAAATGTTTATATCTTTATTTTTCCTGAATTAGATTCTTTTGGATGTTTTAAATACTATCCATCCTCATCAGCAGAATTTGATGGATAATATTGGACAAAATAATATTATGTAAAAATCCACAGTGTTAATCTATTTTTTTACTTTAAGTTTTTCAGGAGATTTGATGAATATAGCTTAAATAAAATCATCAGACTGATCCTTTAACAAGTCAGTCATTTTATTGTTAACATTTAGTTTGTAAGCCAATTGTATTTTCAGGATTTTTTTGTAATTTTATATATTCACCAAGAATGACAAGATTAATCCTCTGTGATAAAGCTGGCTGATTTGTTGATTTAATTCCTTCTTTCTTTCTTTAAATTGATGATTCCATTTCTTTTTTGTTTGTTCATATTTTTGTTTAACCCTAGAACACTATCGCTAAAATTAGTCCCATTGGTTTAACATGAAAATCGGGTGAAAATCACCCGGCGATAGTGTTCTAGGGTTAACCCAGTCACAAATTTCAGAAAAAATTGAAATATTTGTGAAAAGAAAAAAAAATCCCTGAGATTAAAATCTGTTAGTTTTAGATTTATTTTAAATCTTTAATCTCAAAGTTTTGTTAAGTAAATTTGCCTTCTAAGAAATGTGTGAATTTGTGTAAACTCTAAAAATGTAGAAAAATCTGAGGACATTCCCTAGTTTATTAAATAGCTGTAAAATGACCTTAATAAAACCTATGTGTAAAAGCTTCCTCTGTCTGGGTTTGGATGTAAAGACAGTGTATTATCATGGTATGGGCAACGATCAGGCTTTCTGTTCAACCTCCACACCTTCACCTGTGTCCGCGTTAAAGTGGGATTTGTCCAAACATCCATCAAATCCTTGTGACATTGATCTGAGCCTGTTTCTCTAAACGTCCTCCATATCAGACAAACACCAGACTAGTTAATGTGCCAAAGCTCAGCAGAATAACATCACAACCCAACATCCTAAACATGAGCGTGAACCAGACATCTGCTTCACTCATCCTCCAACACAACGCTCACACAGACGACCATCATCACACCGCATAAAACCAGACATGTGAAGAGTTTAGAGCACGGCAGCATCGTCCACGCGTGACGTCACGGCTGATTCTCAAACACCCAAACATTCATTCATATTAACACGACTGAGACTTTAGAGTTCATGTAGTGTGAACAGTCAAACTGATCACTTTATTCAACTTAAGTTCACATTTTCCAGATCTCAGCCTTAAATATGAGCTACTGGAGGAGGTTTTTAGTTCATCTAGGGTCAACTGCATGTGACAGACAATGCAGGACGATGTTGCCATAAACATCAGTGAAGGACAAATCCAGCACCAATCACATGATCTGATCTTCCTCTCAACACGTCACTGTCAACATGAGGAAGGTGAACACTCACAAGTCTGAATCAGGTCTACGAACCTTCTGTGACATCTACACTATCTGAACCACATGTTTGGTAGATGAAAAAAACATAAGAAATACATGAAAATGGTGGATTTTCTGGTGTTCCTTGATCATATTCTATTAACCTAGTGACAATTTGTCCATGAACATGACAGATAGGTTTACTTCTATGCAAGAAAATCAAACTAATAATATTCATCTCACCCCAGTCTGTTTAGGTCATCACCAGGTTGAGCCAGAAGTGACCATGGATGGATAAAAGGGACAGAGCTGTGGGAAGATGATGGGTGATGACTGAACTAATGTTAAACATCAGTTAACTGACACAGCTCTACAGTTGCATAACAAAGTCCTTCTATATGTTGTTAGTGGAATCTATGAACCACAGCTCCATTTTATTAATAAACTTAAAGTCAAAACATCAGACTGTCAATCCCATCTGTCCATCACACCTTTCATTGACTCTAAAATAGTGAGGTTAAACTTCACAGATAAATCAGAGGTTTTGAATAAAACAGACAACAGTCCTTAGTATTTTAGAGTTCAGGGGGTTTTGGAGCAGCATCTAGTGGCCATCAGCTGTATTACAATTATTACCAAATAAACATAGATATGATGCAAAGGAATGTGAGAAATGTAGTTTGACTTTCTATGCAGTTGTCAGATCAAACATAAACTAATAAAGGGTTGTATTTATTTCGGTTGTAAAACTATTGCTCATTCCTACTGTTGGTGACTTAAAAAACCTGACACCAGACTTGGACCCGGTCTTAGATCAATCCACCTGTTCACTTTTATAATATATCACATTCATTGGATAAATAATAAATGTGATTTACTGATGCAAATGCAGTGGGCAGGACGCTTCCTCAATTGTCTTTTTCACTCAGTTTCTCGCATCTGTACCTTACATTGACGGTAAATTTTAAATGTGATGATCTGAGCTTGTGACCACGTGACCATGTGACTGTACAAGATTTGTCCTTTGACCTGCATGTTGGTGTGACAGATGAGTGAGGTCACCTGACCACCAACACGCACTCTCCTCTGATTGGCTGATGGCGTCTCTTACCGGTCTCTGAGGTCCAGTGGGCTCGGACTCTCTCCGGCGTGGTCGTCCCGATGGCAGCGAGTGGCATGGCGACTGGGCGGGGCTTCCACCACTCCTCCTCGATGCCTCTTCCTCCGTTAGCGTCAGCATCCCTCGACTGCTGTCCCTGGTATGAGTCTTTGGACGAACCACCAGATCCCCTAAAACCAACGCAACACCACATATTTAACAGAAAATTTAGAGAAAAGTCAGAAAACTCTTATTGTTTTATTTGTTTATGGGTCACATCGTTCCAGATCACATGTCTCTTCAATAGCATCATTTATCGACTTAAAACGCACGTCATCAGACACAGAATCCATCCAAGTATAATAACAAAGGGACTGAAAACCAGACAGTTTTCTTGCTTCAGGCTACTCACAATCTTAAAACACTCCTAAACTGATGAAATATAAAATTATTAGTTATAAATTAGATCAATATTGATTACATCCCAGTGTCAGATTGTGGACAAACTCCAACTGAAACACTGAAAGATTTTTAAGCTGATGAACAAATTAAATGATTAAGTTTGACCTTTCAAGGTCATCGAAAGTAAACAAAATTGATACCAAATGAAAGACCATATCCGACTTCCTATAAGTTGATAATACAAAGTTAGTAAATATCTGTTTTAGTTTTGGAGATAGAAGATGTTTTCTGAATATGCAAATTAAGGGCTTGACCCCAACTTTGGCCTATATCTCAGCTCTGCTTTGGCCTACCTTGGTCAAAAACTAATCAGGTCGACTAGAGAACTGGTCTTTGGTCAGGGTTTAAAATGTGACAAACATATGAACTGACCAATATCTTTGCCCTCCAGCAAACAATAAAGATCAGTTTAAATCATTTACTGTCAGCTCTGATACTGAGTTGAAGGGATTATTAATGATACGATGGGTGTTAATCATGACATGACCAATCAGATCATTCTATGGGAGGGACAATTATAAACTAAAGCATCCAATCTGATCCTGATGAACATGAAAATATTGCATTCATTGATTGAAAACCTTTGGGTCATTTCATACATGTCGTGAACATCTACGTGTCCTCATTATTTGTTGCCTTCATCTTACCTCCAGCCCGGAGCCTCCTCCTCTCTTCCTGCTCCTCCAAGGGGCGGAGCTCCTCGGGTTCCTCGTCCGTGGTTCCTGATGTTGTTGGGTGAAAGTCTCTGAGCTCCGTCTCTTTGTCAATTATCACCCACTCTTTGCTGTCAAAGTCCTCCTCCTCGGCCAACGGGACGGACCGGATGAAGGCGTTGCTGTGCGCCTCCTGGTCCACGGACGCCACCGACACCTCCTGACGGCCACTCGCCTGCCGGTCACCACGGCACCCGGGGTCGACAGACAGCATCTGTGCCGGCTGAGAGGAGTAGACGTGACGGGACGGAGATCCGAGGATGTCCATCCGGGACCTGGTGGACAAGACGAAACCTCAGAGAGAATCCAGAGTAGGTCTGCAGAGGTCTGGTTCATTTAAAACTACTGCACGTCAGGTTTTGTTATTTTAACAGTGTTTATGATGCATTTTAATTTCACACATAGAAGAAACAAACTTCAAATGCAACACATTTGTCTTTTACTGGTTAAAAATTGACAATATTTTGTTTCAATTTCTACTACCTGGCTCCGAGTGCTTGACAAATAACACGCACAGAATGGGGAGGTCTCCAGTATAAAGAGATGCGTTAATGCAAGAGCACCTAAGCCAAACATTCATTCATTCATTTTCTGAACCCGCTTTATCCTCACTAGGGTCACGGGGGTCGCATGGAGCCTATCCCAGC
>JAPTGZ010000001.1:38851484-38862618 GCA_029814645.1 Fowleria isostigma | reverse complement strand
TCACACCTATGGACAATTTAGATTAACCAATTAACTTATCAGTGCATGTCTTTGAATGGTGGGAGGAAACCGGAGTATGAACTTGAGAAATTGTAATCAGAAGGACGTCAGGGTAGGTCCGCGACAATCAACGAAGACAGAAAGAAGAGGGTCTGTGGCAGACTTTTACACCCCCTCTGATCCCCACAGGTTCAGAAACATCAGGTTATCAAGACATTGTCCAAACATCAGATAATTATGGAGTCGCTCAACCAAACATTTCAGGAGAAAGAGAGAGAAGAATAGAGAGAAGGAAAGACAGAGAGAGAGAAAGAAAGATCATACCCTAGTGTTCATCACACCCTCCCCCATAAAAACTGTGAACCTCTAAGGTTCATGGCAAAATGGAACCTCTAAGGAACCACTAAAGGTGTCACAATTTATCAGAACTTAAGATTAAACTATGCAGCCAACAGCAATAACTAAATGTGGGCTATGGTCAAAATCTGTCTTTCCCAGTCACTCAGCCAACATGTCTCAAACCCCCGCAGCCAGACTTGGAGTCTTGGAGCATATTTAAGAGATTATGAGGTATGCTTCAAAGTGAACTGAACTAGGACAGACTCAGGAGAACAAGGGGGCCAGGAAAGTGCATCCTCTGAGACATTATCCTGCCCCTTGATATGGCGGATATCCAGGTCGTGGCCCTGTAAGAAGAGTGACCAGCGAACCAATCTCTGATTTGGGGTCTTCAAACTTTTCAGGAAGACCAGAGGGTTGAGGTCTGTATAAACACAAGTGGTATAGTTCCACCCACATATATCTCCAAGTGTTGCAAAGCCCAAATTAGAGCTAGGACTTCCTTTTCTATGACGGACTAATTACTCTAGTAGGAGTTGAACTTCTTAGAGAAGAAGCTTCAACACCCCATCATCCTCCCCCCTGGAGGAGGATGGCACCAGTCCCAACCTGGTTGGCATCCACCTGGAGCTCAAAAGGGCGGCCAAACCAAGGAGCTGCCAGAACAGGAGATGAACAAAGGAGGAGTTTAACATTGTCAAAAGCGTGCTGGCAAGCACAACACCAAACAAACTTGGCCTGCGCCTTCAGGACCTCAGTTAGGGGGAACACCACAGTAGAAACATTTCTACAGAAGCCCCTGTAGTACCCCACTAGTTCTGAAAATTACTGGAGCTCTTTCTTAGTAGTAGGCTAGGGGAAAGTCAGCCACACCTTTGACGAGATAGGGGCGGCCTTGTTCTGACCCACCACATGGCCCTGGCAAACTCACATTTGGCCAACTTTATTGTCAAAGTGGCCTCTGACAAATGCTCGAAAAGGGCCCTTATCCTAGCAAGGTGGGACCCCCAGGTGTCACTAATCAAAACCAAGTAACCCAGGTAGACCGTACAGCCAAAAAGCCCTGCAATGATCCTATTCATCAGGCACTGAAATGTTGCCGGTGCATTCTTTAAGCCAAACAGCAAAACCATTTATGAGTAGAGGCCAGAGGGAGTGATGAAGGATGCAATCTCCTGGGCATGTTGTGACAGTGGCACCAGCCAATAACCCTTGAGCAAGTCAAATTTGGAAACAAACTTAGCTGAGCCAACTGAATTTATGCAGTCACCTATCCTGGGCAAAGAGAACAAATTGGTTTAGGTGACCGCGTTTACCTTCCTCATGTCCATACAAAACTGAGAGTTCTTGTCAGGTTTAGGCACAAGGATGCACAGAGAGGCTCAACTGGTGGAGGAAGGGACCGCAATGTCATTTTCCAACATATAATTCATCTCCCGGTCCAGACATTGCAGCTTTTCCAGGGCCATTTGATAAAAGTGCTGCTTAATTGGTAGTGCCTCCCCAACATCAATATCATATTCAATCCAACTTGTGCATGAGGGAACATCCCTGAAAAGCTGAGTGAACGCCCTAATCAGATCTACCAACTCGTGTTTCTCGGCATTGGATAAATGGGTAAAAAAAAGTCAAGAGGTAACAATTCTGAGTTCTTTAACCTGCCACACAAAATGCTATCATTGGAGGGTGAAACCCCATCTCCGTCCTGCACCTCGGTGAACGTATTCACGGTGAGGGCTGGACTCACCTCAGGAATGCTGATACTACAACTTCAGGAGGTTAATATGATAAACTGCGTAGATTTCCTACAACCAGGAGTAGCAATCAAGTAATAATCCACATCTGAGAGTTTCACTTCTACAGTAAACGGGCCGGAGTATTTCGCCTGAAAAGAGGAGCTGATGAGCGGTGTGTCAGAGCAAGGACTTGGTCCCCAGGACTGAACTCCCTGCGCTCCACCCGATGGTCATACTGCGTCTTCATTCGTTTGTGAGCCAATTGTAGCTTCTCCCTAGCCCAACACCTTGTGGTATACAAGCGGTGATGAAAATCATTCACAAAAACAATCAGATTTTGAAGTGCCTCCACGGACACTAGACCATGTTCAGAGCAGACAGATGACCAAAGACGAGCTCATTAGGGCTAAAACCCATACTGTCCTGCAATGCTTCATGAGCTGCCAGCAACAGCCATAGAAGCCCCTCTTCCCAGTCCCTGTCTAGCTCTGTACAGTACACACGCAAGAGTGACTTTAGAGTCTGATGGAAACGCTCCAACGCACCCTAGCTTTGTGCATGGTGTGCCATGGACTGATTGTACCTTATGCCAAGCGTTTTCACAACCTGGGAAAATGTAAGACGAAAAGTATGTCCCATGACCGCTTTGTATCACTGTCAGGGGATGCCAAAAATGGATGTAAACTGTGTAAGCGCCCTAATAATCACTTTAGTTGTAATAGAATGGAGAGGATAAGCAGCAGGATACCATGTACGTTGACACATAACTGTGAGCAAATATTTACAACCTGACCTCACCACAGGCAACGGCCCCACGCAGTCAATAATAAGACACTCAAAAGGCTCACCCAATGCTGGAATTGGCTGTAACGGCGCAGGTTTGATGATCTGGTTGGGCTTGCCAGTGAGTTGACACATGACAGGACCTGATGTATGATGCCACAACTTTGTGCACACGTGGCCAGAAAAAATATTTCAGGACACACCGGTACGTTTTACGCACACCAAGATGAACACCTAGATCATGTGCAGTCCTCAACACAACATCCCTGCATGCATCAGGAACCACAAGTTGAAATATAGACTCACCACCAATGTCTCCATCACATGGGGACCACTTGCATGCCAGCTGGCCATCCTGAAGAAAGTAGCCAAGTGCTAAATCTTCAACCTGGTCAAGCAGCACAACCTGGTCAAACAGGCGGGCTAATGACCCATCAGCCCCTTGCGGTGCGATCCAATCATCTTTTGACAGAGAGTCCAGCAATAAAGGCAACACCACCGGCTCGACAGTGGCAGCAACATCTGGCATAGCATCATACTCTTTCTTTTTCTGCGCATGTACGTAGCAGTACATGTAGGAAAAAGGTATTCCACTGGCCCCTCCGGGGTTACAGGAGCAGCAGGCACCACCACGGGTGGAGGAGGCCCACAAGCCCGAACAGCACCACCACAAATGTCATTTCCCAATATTATAGCTACCCCATCCAACGGTAGAGCCGGGCACAAGCCAACTGGGAAAACTCCTTTAGCCAAAGCACAGTCCAAAACAACACAGTGACGTGGAAAGGGGAAACAACCCATCCCCACACCACACAGCAAAAGAGAATCACCAGTCTCAGAAAAGCAAGAGAAGGGTAGCACTGAGTCTAAGATAAGTGAATGCTTCGACTCAGTGCCGCAAAGCACTTTGATCACCACGCTCTCAGAAGAGCCCTCCAGAGAAACGTCCATCGATAATAAAGGGCTCAAAACCCAAGCCGTCAGTGCACATGGGCGCAACCAGTTCCTGAGCGGGAGTTGTTGCACACAACAAGGTGGGAGCAGGAGCCAAAGGTGACACACCCTTCTTGTACTTCAAAAGAGGACACTGATACCTCCAATGACCCTTTTTATGGCAGTAGTGACAATACCTAGTTCGGTTAGGCCCCCGAGGGCTGTCATGCTGAACTGCCTGGGAATGAGAACTTGAGTCCTGAGATGCCTCAGAAGGCGCACACCTTTAAAGGCTTACTCTGATGCAAGAGCATGTAATCGTCAGCCAATCGAGCAGCGTGTAGTGCATCACCCAGCTTAGCCGCATTCAAATGAGTCACAATGTCACACAGCAACACATTCTTGAACTGTTCCATCACCATGAGGTCAAAAAAGCCATCAAGGGAAGCAACATTCTTGGCAGTGCACCAGTGCAAAACAAGGGACTTCAGTTCCCTAACAAGTGCCACGCAAGACGAACAATCCTTTAGTGCAAGCTGCCTAAATTTCTGCCTACAGGCTTCCACTGACAAGTCATATGCCGACAGGACAGCACTTTTCACCATGTCATAAGTTGGATCATCATGAGTACACAAGGCTGAACACACTTCTGCCGCTGCGCCGGTTAACACACCTTGAAGGAAGAGGCACTGTCGTACGTCAGCCACATGTTCAAACAACTTACAAAATGTATCTGGGTCCTTCTCACTAAACTTAGGAAGCAGGCAGAGGTTAGATGCGAGGTCAGAGTCCTCACAAGGATGCGCAGGGTCCAAATCTCCTGATGCACCTGCGGAGGACTGCCCACCTGGAGACCTGTGCCCCATCAGCTTCCAATCCTGGTGACACAATTCCTGTTGACGCAACTGGTCTTCCAATTCAAACAGCCGGTCCATAAAGTGGTCCCACTGTTCACACTCACCAGCCCATTGCTCAGTGAGCGACCTGACTGCCTCTGGCGATGCTGCCTGGGGTGACGGTGTCCTAAGCAATGGTCTCCCTGGTGATGTCGTGGTCGCCGCAGTTACAGGCACCCATTCCATCACATCCAGCTCCAATAATGCCCAGCTCTGGTTTACACAACCCCTCTGGCACGCAGAGCAAATAATGCTGCACAGTTGACTTAAACCATTCCATTCTACATGTGTCTAAAAACTGCGCGCTATGCGCGTCATAAAAACTTGAGAGGCCCATAACAATCCGCAAGTAACAATTCCAGTAAGTGCACTGAACAGACCCCACTGCAGCAGTACTCACTGCACCAGGAAGTTTCCTCTAACTACACAACCCCAAACTAGCTAAACTTAGCCTATCTCCGTGCAGTTCCTAGTAGAAAGATTAATCACAAGCTCAGCAGGGCGCACAGCACTTTGTGAACAGAATGCGGTGCAAAACCCACTGAAGTGTGCCCTAGATGGTTGCCAAGACAACCAATGATAACCAGTCCGTGCCACACTAACCTCCCAAAAGACACTAACCCATACAGGGAAAGTGTCCCTAAGTCTACCAGGGAACTCCCAGAAAGAAGTAAATCTGGAACAGCACTTACCTCAAAACTAGCAACGACTGGACCACAGGTCTAACCAAGGAAACAACATACTTCCCAAAAGTCCAAAAAGATGAGCCCCCAGTTGTCAAGACTGGCTCCAAGTGCTTGACAAATAACATGCACAGAACGGGGAGGTGTCCAGTATGAAGAGATTTATTAGCGCACAAGCACCTAAGCAATACATGAACACGCGCAATTGTAATCAGAAGGACGTCAGGCTAGGTGCACAACGACTGACAAAGAACAGGGTCTGTGGCAGACTTTTATAACCCTTCTGGTCGCCTAGGAGACACCAGCCCCCAAACATCAGGTAATATGAAATCTCTCAACTAAACATCTGAGGAGAGAGAGAGAGAGAGAGAGAGAGAGAACGAAAGAGAGGGAAAGAGAGAGAGAGAGAGAGAGAGAAAGAAAGAACATACCCTAGCGGTCGTCACATACTAATAATAATAAAATCCAGATAAAAATCAAACCACTCTGAGTTTTTCATCATCAAACAGACATGTTCCCTATTTATTCCTAATTTTAAAAATACAAACTATACAACTTTTTATAAAAGTAGTTATTATCTATTATTTTACAGTCTGATATAAATACCACAGATAAATCTACTTGTTAGTCAAAGTCCGAACCCAACTGATCCTCAAATCAAATTGAACCTGGATTAACTGAACAATGACAGAACATCCACTTCCTGTTCTATAAATGCCACGCTGTGGTGTTGGTGGTCACCTCTGTCCGTAGGCGTCAGCTCGGCCCTCAGCCGCTGACAGTCGGTCAGACTCTGGGCTGTTGACCCGTCGGTACCGTAATGATCGACCCTGACCCGTTGGCGACTCCGGGGCTCCACCTCGAACCGGAGACACCGGACATGCCCCCCGACCCACCTCCTCCTCCTGAGCACCCTGAGGAAGAACATGATGGATCAACACTGAACGCAACAAAATCGATGGAAGAAAACGAAAAAATAGCATCAAACAGTGTTGTCACCTTGTTAAGGCTGATCCGGAGCCTGTTCCGGTTGAAGTCTGTGTCCTCCCAGGCCTCCCCTGTCTCCCCAGTGTCCCGGACCCCTGTCTCCCCAGGGGGGCGGCTAGGTGGGGCCGGCGGGGCATTTTCCTGGTCGCTCAAATGTTCATCCTGTAGTACGTCGTCTGTGTTCTCCCGCTGAAGGTCTCCAGGAACCGGCGTCACGATGGCTCTACAGAAACCACAACACAGACATCAGAACAAGAACCTCGGTCTCAGCGGAGGAGTCTCAGTCTGGGTCCAACGGTCAGCAGGTCATGGACAATTACAGAAGAAGATTAAAAAAAAAAAAAAAACAGCTGCAGTTTTAGACAAGGAAAAAAGATTTAGTAGAAATATAATCCACGTCACTCATGAAAGTCTGAAAAGATATAAGATGTGTTAATGCACAAACTACAGTCTGAGACTTATCTACACTGAACCACAACTGGACCCAAACTGACACTCAAAACATGAACAGGCTTTAAGGTGTGAATAACGTACATTAAAAATACTAACAGAACCATCATAAAACACATGCAATCAGATTCAATAAAGAATGGGCTGCCAGGTGCTGATTCTGCTGGTTCTGGCCATCCTTACCCCACCATGGCGGCTGTGGGTCGGGTGTTGTGCTGTGGTTGGGTGGAAGCACTGGTCGACAGTGTGACATCACTTCCTCCTTTCTCCCAGTCGAAGGGCTCGTTTTCGGTGATGATGCGCTCCTTCATGCTGTTTTCAAACACCGACATCAGCAGCTGAAATAACAACCAGACGTCAAGTACCTGAACACACCATGGGTCACATGGGCCACACAGGCCAGGGCAGGCCAAGTCGGGCCGAGGCGTACCTGGTAGTCTGGTTTGGTGTAGTAGTCCAGAGCCTGAACGTGGTCCAGGAAGACGTTAAACTCTGAGGGCATGTGTTTGAGCAGCATCCGATGGTCGTAGCGTTCCTTAATCTGACCCACTTGTTCCTGCAACAAAACGACAGTTGATGAACAGGTTGGATTTAAAACCACGTTAAACCCAGAACCATGACCAGTTCATCCAGAACCAGAACCAGAACCAGAGGAAGAGCCTGACCGCCAAATAGACAAGGTTTGTCTATTTGATGATGGCCCAGGGTCATCCAGGTGTCATGTGGTCTGATCTAATCTGATGTGGTCCTATCCTGGGAGAGGCCCCTGAATGCATCATGAGGGCTCTTCCTGTTCTTTTTCAATGTTTTCTATGAATGAAGGTCTGATGTGGTCTGATGTGACTGCAGATCTTCTGGAACCTTCTTTTTATTCTATGTTTATTTCCAGTGTTTGGCAAGCTACTTGGAAAATGTAGTGAGCTATGCTACCAGCTACTCTACTGCAGTCAAGGTGGGCCACATTAAAAAAAATTATACGCATCTATTCTAGACAGTACGGTAGAAGCAGAACCTGAACACTTGTTAATGGAGACTGGATGTAAGCAGTTTATAATTCAAGCAGATTATTAAATTACATTAAATTATTGAGTCTTTTGAAAAGAATTACTGTCAAAATGATTAATAATTTAAAGGGAAAGTCCATGAAATAATCAAAATTGATCAGTTCAAAAATTTAAGGTTTAAAGTTTACTTCATGGAATTTCGCTTTTAATTGTTAGTCATTTTGACAGTAATTCTTTTCAAAATACATCAGACTCATAGTATTCATCACTATGAACAATAATTCCATGTAATTTAATAATCTGCTTGAATTATAAACCGCTTACATCCAGTCTCTTTTAAAGTGTTCAGGTTTTGTCTCTACCGTACTGTCTAGAATAGATGCGCATAAATCTTAAAATGTGGCCCACTTGACTGCAGTAGAGGAACTGGTAGCTTAGCTCATTACATTTTCCAAGTAGCTTGCCCAACACTGTTTATTTCAGACTCATATTTTCTATTGAACTTCAGCTCATTTCTTAATGAATTTGTCGTGAACATTGGATATCATTTTCAGTAGAACCATTGGTGACAGGTTTTCTTCATGTTCTGTCATAATTCTCTGCTTTTCATGTGAATTCAGGAATAACATAAAAGACAGACTCTGATATTTTTATGTAGCTGCTCACAGATCTAATCTATGTTCTATGATTCTCTGACTCGCGTTTTTCCATCTGTTTCATATGTCTCATATTGTTACTGACATTAAACCCTACACCATGTCTTGCTATCAATCATGGACAGATGCCGTTTGTTCTTGTTATTGGACTCGTCCTCACCTTGTCTTTGATCTTTCGCCACGGTAACTGTCCAACCGCGAACTCCACCAGCATGTAAAACAATGACCACAGGTCGTCATGACGACCCATTTCCTGAAGAAAACAGGAGACATTAGTATAATATGATCATGCGTTGTCTTTTGGTCGATAACAATCAGTTATTATTAATATCGGAGCAGTGACCTTATTTTTGTGAGCGTTGACTGAAGCGTAGCGGACCGTCCCTCTGAACCCGGCCACTGTCCTCGGCTGAATGACAACATCAACGAGTCAAACAAACAATAAACAACAACAGGGTCAAACAAACAACAGCAGGGTCAGGCAGAGCCCAGCCTCTGGTTTGGTTTTTCTACACGATGCTGATTCATGTCTAAAAAACATAAAAGCTGAATAAGCATCAGTTCCACTTGATTCTGGTTTAATGTGGATCAGAAGGGTCCGGTTTTTACCCCCTTACTCAGCTCTGGCCAGAGGGCTATTGTAATCGCTTTATCATCTGTCCGTCTGTCTGTCTGTCTTCTGGCTGAGGGTCATTAAAAGTGTGTAGGACATTATGTTTATAAACAGAGTCTGTGTTTGATCTGATACAGCACATTCTACATCTGTGAAAACATGTTTCTTCATTAAATATAGTCAGTTATTATTCTATTAACTGTGGAGCATGAGTTTCAGATTAATTCTTATCAAATAAATATGTTTTTCTTGTTTTGCCTTTAATATCAGATCAGTTATTTTTTTAACTAAATAATCAAATTCTTTTATTTTATTAAACTAAATTTAATGTTGTTTGATTTCATCTTTGTCTCTGAATGTGATGAGTCTGATTTTTACTTGACAAAAACTATTTTAGTTACAAATGAAATGCATACATTTATCTAAAACCTTTAGGCTGCAGCATTTCCACAGTAGAACACAGTTCCTGTCCAGAGTCATGTGATCTGTCTGGTTCTCGTCAACTGATCCGTCTGACTGTAATTCCTGTTTTCTGGACCATTTGCGTCCTTTTCACAAATTCGTGGACGCTGTTTTATCCAAACTAAAATGTCCACATACACATTCTACGTAAACTGTGGTGTGCACAATAAAAATACATACAAGTATTGCTTGATATGAATGTTGTATCATTTGATGAGTTTCAATGTTTTAGTTGTTTGTGTCATTTGTGTCGATATGTGAATGATTTAGTTCTTTAGCGTCTTAAACCCTGTTGTATGCCCTGTAAACACATATGATGCATGTGTAGTTTTATAAGATTATCTGAACAGAATAATTCCACTCAGCTCAGACAGTTTTTATTTCCGACAGTTACGATGTTTTTGTGGCGAACGGAGACGAGTGTCGTTTTTGCTGTGAAATACAGATAAAATCATAACCAAAGTGAACAAAACAGAGAAACAATGGCAGAGGCATCAGCAGGGTCACAGATGGCAGCCACAGACAGAACCACAGACAAAACCAGATCAGGACCAGGGTCAGGACCAGGACCAGGACTAGGACTAGGACTACGACCAGGGTCAGGACCAGGACCAGGACCAGGACCAGGACCAGGACCAGGACCAGGACCACATGATCGTGGTCCTGATTCTGACCCTGATCTGGACCAGGACCAGGACTAGGGTCAGATTCAGATTCAGGGTCAGGGTCAGGACCAGGACCAGAATCAGGATCAGGATTAGGACCAGGGTCAGGGTCAGGGTTAGGAGTCAGGACCAGGACAGGTCCAGGTTCAGATGATGGTTCTGTCATTTAATAACTCAACATCGGCTGATATTTGTTTCTGTCGTGGCGTCAGCAGTCGGCTGAGGCTACCACTGTGAACCATGTGTTGCCATAGTAACCACTCACATCCCTGGGTAACCATGGAGATGATGGAGAAACAGGAGGCATGCACGTCAAAATCATAAGTCCAAAGGAACTGTAAGAAAAGCAAAAACAACACTGAAACATAAAGGATGAAAATAAAACATCAGGATACAAAGAAACTCATATGATGGTCACAGACATGAGGAAAGTGTTCATCAAACGACAACTTAAGACAACGAATCCAACAAAACCATGACATCTGACAAAGAAGGAAAGCATGAAGGAGGCTCTGGGGAAAGAATTAGCTCCTTGTCATCTACAGCTTTAACATAAAAACAAACAGCTGATCAGGAAAGACCTTCAACCCATGAGCATGACCCAGGCCACAGGGACCTAAACTTTAAAGATGGGATGTTTGGGTTTTTTAAATGGAATTATGCATTTTAAAACATTTCCCTGTGGTCTACAAAAGCCAGGGGTCTCAAACTCATGTCTGTTCAGGGGCCACATTCAGCCAAATCTGATCTGAAGTGGGCCGCACCATGAAAATAACAACATAATAATGTCAACTTGGGCGGCATGGTGGTGTAGTGGTTAGCACTCATGCCTCACAGCAAGAAGGTCCCTAGTTCGATCCCCGCACCATCCACGAGGGGACCTTTCTGTGTGGAGTTTGCATGTTCTCCCCGTGTCTGCGTGGGTTT